>LBNU01036326.1:0-11491 GCA_014162995.1 Artemisia annua | reverse complement strand
AAGAACAAAGTTAACAATGTTATTGATGAACAATAAAAACAATAAATCATTGTTGTTTTTTTTCATCAATATTTAATTATTTTATATTCTTTTTGTTTTTAAAAATTTCAAATCTTTTGAGCAAATTTTTTCTTAAGTAATGATATGTTCATAAATTTTAGAAAAAAATTACTCACGTAGGTGTCAACTATATATGGAGGGTGAGAAACAAGAACAAAAATATAATACAATTTAATTATTGCACTGCATTTGACACATGAATGTGTTAAAAAAAATGTTGTAAAAATTGTGCGGATATAACGTTATTCTTTTCTCTTTGAGTTCATCAACGTCACGTTTCAAATTCTTTTGATTTTTTAAATTTTGTAAAAAGAATGAATTTTCATGTGATCTTCATTTTATATACCAAGCGCGTAATTAGGTTTGTTTTATATACTTTTTTGTGTTTTACTAAGTAAATGCAAATCTAACTTTTACACATTGGTGTACTATCAAGAAAGAGAAAATAATAATTTGTATTCAATAAGGTGACTTATTATTGTGTGTAAACATAACTATACTATTCTTTTATTGCATTAGTTTGGTTGGTCTCAGCTAAAAATATTATAGTAGATGTTGGATGATTACAATTTGCATGCAGAGTGTCGTATAAAGAAACGGGTAGCAGTTGTAACTAAGATATCAAGGTTAGAAACTTAGAATATCTACTTACATGATGTGTCTTACTTTAAATGCTACAACATATATTTACATAATGTATCTTAGACTTACATAATTAATTTTAAATTTTTTTAGCAAGCGAACTATTTCTTTTATAAAAATACATAAAAATATAAAGCATTGTAATTATATGATACTCGAACTAGTAAAAATAAATTTGAGTTTTGTATAAATTATATGATACTCGAACTATTTCTTTTATAAAAATACATCTATTTTCTCTAATAAAATAAGCTTACGTACAAGCTCTTCTAAGCACCAAGCATTAAAAATTTGTTTAATGTTGTGATGTGGATTACCTTATTTAGCGATAATGTACAAACACTCCACTGCACCAATTTGTCAACTATGTCAACCATCTATTTTTGTTAAGCAATAAACACTGCATATTCCCTGTAAAAGCTTCTTTAATACTCCAACCTATGCACGCTCCACTATCAATTTAAACAAATCCTCCTCTCCGATTATCAATTCGATTAGACTAACATTTTAACTGGAACCCTAATATTATTTTTGGGGAAAATGGGTTGGATCATTTAAGCACATTAGGTGATATGTGCTTATTCACATATCTTTTATTCACCATTATTAGACTATTTTAGACCAAAAACTAACGTTGAAAGCCAAAGATATCGTGTTTTTGTGTTTATGACTGTGCAGGTATGGATATTGCTAAAACATCACAAAAAGCAACCTAAAAGCCCAAAAAGAGCACGAGATGTGGAAAAGAGTCGAGAAGCCGAGTCAAAGTTGATATTCACTCAAGAAAAGCCCGTGACGAAGTTTTCATTACTTAAAGGCTCGAGAATATGAAAGAAATACTTAATCGAAGAATAAAGATGATTATCTTATATAAGCTTCCCAAATTCGAGCAAGTGATCACTTTTATATCATTGAAGACTTATTGAAGACTCGTCAACACTTTCCTCAAGATTACAAGGACTTAAGTTTACTTTTTGAAAGTCGTTTAGTAGTGTAAAAGAAGTTTATGTGTCATTTCATAAACTTATAAGAATTTAAGGGGGGCTTGATGTAAAAGGAATCCACCCATGGAGTCCTTAAATACCACCCTTAACCTCATTTTTGAGGTGGTTAGTTTTTAGATTTTAAGTTTTTATTAGTTTATTTCCATGTTGTAGTGTAAGGTTTTTAATACAAGCTTTTCATTTTCATGTCCAAGTCTTTTACTTTGCTTATTTACTTGCTTATTTGCACCTTCTTTTCATCTTATTCAAGCTTCTTACTTCTATCTTGATTCAATATAAGCTCATAAAAGTCTTGCACCACCTTTGCATGAAAAGAAATTTTCGTGCCTTATGATTATGACTTGAGCTTATTTGGGTTTTGCTAGCTTGTGAGAGCTTTTGTTTTGATTTGTTTAGCTTATTTACAAGTTTTAAAGTTGTTATCTTTAGCTTTTTAATCTTTATTTTGAGTCTAAACTAGCTTTTCATTTACAAGCCCTAGGAATATGTTTTGCTTATTTTGATTAGTTGCGTCTTTTATAGCTTATTTTGAGTATTGGTCTTGCTTAATATTAAGTTTCAATAAGTTTTTATTAAGTTTTTATAAAAGTTTTACGTAAAAAATTAATACAGTAGGTCTATAGGGTTTTATAGCGAGTATGGAGTAGTTTAGGGTTTAGAAGCGAGTATGGTTTATTTCACATAGCGAGTTTGCTATCTTTCTTTTGATCTAGCGAGTATGGGCTTGGCTAGCATAGCGAGTTTGGTATTTTCATCCTTAGCGAGTTTGGTCTATCGTTCAACCTAGCGAGTTTGAGTTCACATTAGGTAGCGAGTTTGGTGTTTAGTCATAGCGAGTTTAGGATACTTTTCATACCTAGCGAGTATTGTTTCAAGTGTTTAGCGAGTTTGGTGTTTTCCATTTAGTATAGCGAGTTTGGTTTCCTCTAGGTCTAGCGAGTATGGTTTTTATTTGAGTATAGCGAGTATGGTTTTATATGTTTAGCGAGTTTGTTTTCAAACCTAGGTCTAGCGAGTTTCATTTAATAGTAGCGAGTATGGTTTCCTTTAGGAGCTTAGCGAGTTTGGTATCCCAATTAGGTGTAGCGAGTTTGGAGTCATTAGCATAGCGAGTTTCATTTTTATTTTGTCATAGCGAGTTTAGATTTTTTTTATTTCTTTTAGTTTTCGAGTCTTAGTCTTTTATTGTCGTGTCTTGTTTGTTTATAAAGCCGAGCTAGGCTTATTTGCACTCCATCGTTCATCGAGTGGAGTTTTCTTTTATCCATTTCTTACCGTTACTCTGTCGAATTTTCTTTTGAACTTTTTAACTTAGTTTAATTTTCTTTCGTTAATTAAATACAAAACAACAAAAACATTTTCTTTAATCCTTTCTTAAGTTTAAACTTTTATTTCCTTTTTCGCTTCACTTAGTCTCATGTTTTCTTTCATAGTTAAACTTATTCCCTTTCTTATTGTTCTTTATTTCATTTAAATTTTATGCAAAACTTTCGTAGTATAACTAAAACAAATTCAACTCTTTTCAACCCATTCATCTCACATAACTCACGACTTGAGTGACTAGATCAATTTCAACGCTCGTTGGGACAACGATACCCGTGGTTCTTGCTTTCACTAGCCTAGAAACGCTCTTATCAAAATGGCGCCGCTGCCGGGGAGCGGTTGATTAAGATTAAGTCATTCGTCGTTCGAGACTTGTGTTTTGAAGAACCTTCTTTTAGAAGTTAACGCTTTTCTTAAAACATAAAAACAACTAAAAATTATAAAACCTATAAAAGCCAAAAATATTTTATCTTTTCTTTTATAAACTTATAAAAACCAAAAAGATTTTCCTTTCTACTTTCTTTTACACTTTGTTTTGTTTTGATTTATATGATCACTCGTTCCAAGTCTAACTTGAACGAGTTTTCTTATCTTGAAGTGCCTACTAATCGGAGCCGTCGTAGACGAAAGCAAAGGAGCGTACCCGAGTTACGTGATCCTCAAGATTTCATCACCGAGATGAATAACAACAACAACAACGGTGCACAAAACAATGGTGAACACCCGCCGGTGGGTGGTAACCAACCTCTTCATGATCCTCGTCCCATCGAAGATCAACTTCAAACGCCTTTCCAAGGTGTGAAACGAGCTATTGTGATTCCCGATATTCAAGGAAATAATTTCGAAATCAATCACGGCGTAATCAATCTTATTGCGGGTATGGCCTTTCATGGTTTTGACCACGAAGATCCTCATGCTCACATTCGAAACTTAACCGATATTGCTGAAACCATAAGGTTCAATCATGATGTTGTCAAAATGAAACTGTTTTCTTTTTCTCTCAAAGGAGCTGCTCGTGCTTGGCTAGACAAAGAACCCCCCAATTCGATTCATACTTGGGATGATTTGGCTAGCAAGTTCCTTAACAAATTCTGTCCACCATCAAAAACTTCAAATCTTCGTTCTCAGATCCTTCGTTTTCAACAAGCTTTCGATGAATCATTCAACGAAGCTTGGGATCGATTCAAAGAGTTACTCGAAAAGTGTCCTAATCACGGGTTTTCTGAAATGCATCAAATCGACACATTCTATAACGGTTTGAATCCCGTCGATCAAGATTCACTCAATTCTGCTGCAGGTGGTAATTTGTTATCTCGAAACGCCCAAGATGTGTTCACCATCATCGAGAACAAGGCAAGAGTGAGAACTTCACGAAACAAAACGCAAGCATCTAGTGCTAATAGCAAAGACAACGAGGAATTCATGGCAAGAACCCAACAAAATGCTGATGCCATTGCTACTCTTACGAAGCAAATTGGGATTTTGATCCAACAAAAAGAACAACCTTTTCAAAACATTAATGCAGTTAACCCAAGTTGCGAAACTTGTGGTGGTCCCCATTCATACTTCGAATGTCCAACAACCAGTTCTTTCACCCAAGAGAATGTGTATGCAGCAAACATGGTTGGTAACACGTACCAAACCCAAGGAGATCGCAATCTTCTCAGCTACCGTTCAACTAACTTTCTTGGACCACCACCAGGTTTTACAAACCCGACTTCAAACCAATACGTGCCAAACCGTGGTAATCAAGTCAATCAAAGTCGTGCAACACAAGGTTTTCAAAATCAAACTCAAGGTTTTTACCAAAACAAGAATTTTCAAAGTAATCAGGGAAATTTTGGTAACCAAGGTGCTAATTATGGGAATAACAATCAAGGAAATCATAATTTTCAAAATCAAGGTCAAGGTTTTAACAACAATGCCCGTGGGCAAACTTTTAACCAGAATCAAGGTGTTGTGCAAAATCAATCAAACACGGATGAGTTGTTAGCAGAATTACTTCGTCAAAATCAAAACAACCAAACCTTTTTGCAAAGTCAGCAGGCACAAATTAAAAAACAAGAGGAAATGAATCATATGTTGATTAATCAAATGGCTGAATTAAACAAGCGTTTAAATGATCGACCCTCGAGTTCGGGTACCACTTCTTTACCTAGCAACACGATCGCTAACCCGAGGGGCGATGTCAAGGCGATCACAACACGCAGTGGCGTTTCTTACAAAGAGCCAACGGTTCCAACTACCTCTTATACTCCTCCTTCAAAGGTAGTAGACCGTGCAACCGAGGTGACAACGGATACGAGAATTCCTATTCACCAAGGAAGGACCGAAAATATCCAACCTCCGGTGGTTCAACCGTCAAATGAAAATGCAAATGTTTCAAAAGGAAAAGAGAAAATTGTTTTTGAACAAGATGAACCAGTTAAAACAAGTCTTCCATATCCTTTTCGTCTTAATGAGCAAAAACGTCAAGATAAAAATGACATAATGAAGGAAAAATTCTTTAAGATGTTTCAAGACATTCGCTTTGATTTGAGTCTTGCTGATGCTGTTGTGTTAATGCCAAAGTTTTCATCAATGCTTAAAAACTTGTTAAATAATAAGGATAAATTGTATGAAATGTCGACTACACCATTGAATGCGAATTGCTCGGCAGTTCTCCTTAAAAAGCTTCCCGAAAAGCTTGAAGACCCCGGCAAGTTCTTAATTCCATGCAATTTTCCCGGAATGGTTCAATGTTTCGCCTTAGCCGATTTAGGTGCTAGCATTAGCCTCATGCCATTTTCCGTTTGGCAGAAGTTGTCGTTACCCCCTTTGACTCCGACACGCATGACTCTCGAGCTTGCCGACCGTTCTACCTCTCGTCCTAAAGGCATAGCCGAAGATGTCATCGTCAATGTGGGAAAATTTCACTTTCCGGCTGATTTTGTTGTCGTCGATTTTGATCCTGATCCAAGGGTTCCTCTCATTCTTGGACGAGGTTTCCTAAAGACGGGCCGTGCTTTGATTGATGTTTACGATGAAGAAATTACCTTGCGAGATGGTCACGAAGCCGTTACGTTTAATTTGGATCAAACAGCAAGATATTCTTCCACCGATGAGCCCATGACCATAAGCAAAATCGATATCCTTGATGAAGTTGATGAACTTTCTGAAGAGTATTCCCAAGAGATACTCGGATTTTCAAGTGGCAATCCCACTTCTTCTTCTTCCACCCCTTCAAATAATTCTACTTATCTACCCTCTATTGATGATTCTCCACCTATCTCTCAACCCATAATTGCCGACTCTTCCCCTTCCTTCACTCCATTCGAAGGAGGTGATTTCCTCCTCTTGGAAGAAGTCGATGAATTTTTATCCGTTGATACATCTTCATTCGTTGGCGATGATGATGATTCTTATTATGATCCGGAGGGAGACATTCTTTTGCTTGAACAACTTTTGAATGAAGATCCATTTTCACCTCTCCCTCCAAAGGAACTTATCGTTGAAGAAGTCAAACAAGTCGAACCATCTGAAGAAAAACTTCCAAAACTTGAGCTTAAAGAATTGCCTCCTCATCTTGAATACGCTTTTTTAGAAGGAACCGACAAACTTCCCGTCATTATTTCCAAACACCTAAAAGATGAGGAGAAGAAACGTCTCGTTGACATGCTCAAAAAGCACAAAGATGCCATCGCATGGCGTATTTCCGACATCAAAGGCATAGATCCTCGTTTTTGCACCCACAAGATTTTACTTGAAAACGATGCTAAGCCGTCCATCCAACAACAAAGGCGAGTTAACCCAAAAATTCATGATGTGATCAAGAATGAAGTAATCAAATTACTCGACGCTGGGATGATTTACCCAATTTCTGATAGCTCATGGGTTAGCCCGGTCCATTGTGTGCCAAAGAAGGGTGGTATGACAGTCGTTACGAATGATGATGATGAGCTTATTCCAACGCGTCTCGTAACCGGTTGGAGAGTGTGCATCGACTATCGAAAGCTCAATGAAGCAACTCGAAAAGACCATTTTCCTCTTCCTTTCATGGATCAGATGATTGAACGACTTGCAGGAAATGAATTTTATTGTTTTCTTGATGGTTTTTCTGGCTATTTTCAAATTCCCATCGATCCTCCCGATCAAGAGAAAACCACTTTTACTTGTCCCTACGGAACTTTTGCCTATAGACGTATGCCCTTTGGCTTATGCAATGCCCCAGGCACGTTCCAGAGATGTATGACCGCCATTTTTCAAAACATGATCGGGAAGACAATGGAAGTTTTTATGGATGATTTTTATGTGTATGGTAATTCATTTTCGTCTTGTCTCTCCCATTTAGAACAAATGCTCCAAAGGTGTGAAGACACTAACCTAGTTCTGAATTGGGAGAAATGTCACTTTATGGTTAACGAGGGCATTGTCCTGGGCCATAAAATCTCAAAAGCCGGGATTGAGGTGGACCGTGCCAAAGTCGATGTTATCGCAAAATTACCTCATCCCACGACCGTCAAGGGAATTCGAAGTTTCCTCGGTCATGCAGGTTTTTATAGAAGATTCATACAAGACTTCTCCAGAATTGCCCGACCTTTGACTCACCTTTTGGAAAAAGAAGCCCCGTTCATCTTCACCAATGAATGCATTGCCGCGTTTAATACGCTCAAAAAGAAGTTGACGGAGGCTCCCATTTTAGTTGGCCCCGATTGGGACTTGCCCTTTGAATTAATGTGTGATGCAAGTGATTTTGCAATAGGGGCAGTCCTGGGTCAGCGAAGGGATAATTATTTTCGGCCTATACACTATGCGAGTAAGACCATGACCGGTGCCCAACTCCATTATACCACCACTGAAAAAGAGATGTTGGCCGTAGTTTATGCTTTTGAAAAATTCCGTTCATATCTTCTTTTAAAGAAAACCATAGTGTATACGGACCATTCAGCTTTAAAATACCTCATGAACAAACCTGATGCCAAGTCAAGACTAATGCGCTGGGTTCTCCTTTTACAAGAATTTAAAATTGAAATCAGAGATAAAAAAGGCTCCGAGAACCTAGCTGCTGACCATTTGTCCCGTCTTGAAAATCCTCACCAAGGCGAGCTCGAGAAAAAGGATATTAATGACTTATTTCCTCTCGAGGCACTTGGGAGTGTGTCACTTGGTGATTTAAATACCCCATGGTTTGCCGATTTTGCAAACTATCATGCGGGGAATTTCATTAGAAAAGGAATGTCGACCCAGGCCAAAAAGAAATTTTTCAAAGATGTGAAACATTATTTTTGGGAAGACCCTTATTTGTTCAAAATTTGTGCGGACCAAATCATTAGGAGATGTGTCCATGGTAAAGAGGCCGAAGCTATTTTGATGGCATGCCACAATGGACCCACAGGGGGACATCATGGTGCCAACTTTACTGCTAAAAAAGTTTTTGACTCCGGTTTCTTCTGGCCTTCGATCTACCGCGATGCACAGGACCTTGTGAAGTCTTGTGACGCGTGCCAACGACAAGGAAAAATTTTACAGCGGGATGAGATGCCTCAAAACTCCATTCAAGTTTGTGAAATCTTTGACGTTTGGGGAATCGATTTCATGGGACCATTTCCATCTTCAAACAAAAACAAATACATCCTCGTGGCAGTCGATTATCTTTCTAAATGGGTTGAAGCAAAAGCTTTTCCAACTAACGACGCCCGAGTGGTTGTAAAATTTTTGAAAAGTTTGTTTGCCAGATTCGGTACACCTCGAGCTATTATCAGTGACCGTGGAACTCATTTTTGTAATGACCGATTTTCAAAAGTTATGTCAAAATATGGTGTTACCCATCGACTTAGTACCGCTTATCATCCTCAAACTAGTGGTCAAGTCGAGGTGTCGAATCGTGGTTTAAAAAGAATTTTGGAAAGAACAGTGGGTGAGAATCGTTCTTCTTGGTCGGACAAGTTAGATGATGCACTCTGGGCCTTCCGCACAGCTTATAAAACACCAATTGGTTGTACCCCTTACAAGCTCGTGTACGGAAAGGCATGTCATCTTCCGATTGAGCTAGAGCATCGCGCCTACTGGGCTTTAAAACATGTGAATTATGATTTAAAAACCGCGGGTGATCACCGAAAAATCCAGTTGAATGAGTTGAATGAACTCCGAGATCAAGCTTATGAAAATTCTTTGATTTATAAGGAGAAAACAAAACGGATTCATGATTCAAAAATCAAAAATCGTGTTTTTAATGTCGGTGATCAAGTTTTGCTTTTTAACTCAAGGTTAAAAATATTTTCTGGAAAGCTAAAGTCCCGTTGGTCTGGACCGTTTACCGTTGCCCAAGTTTTTCCTTATGGTACTGTTGAACTTTTTAACCAAAATGGGGAACATTTTAAGGTAAACGGTCATCGTTTGAAACACTACTTTGGAGGGGATCTACCTTTGGTGATCCCGGATCTCCAAACTTTCCCCAAGGACAACTAAATTCGGGGATAGAGTCAAGCTAAGTGACTCGATGATCAAAAACAAAGCGCTTCGTGGGAGGCACCCCATGCTTATCCATCTATGTTTTTTATTTTCTAATAAGTAACGCGAGGAGGGCGACCTCTTCCAATCTTGTGTTTGCTTGGTTGTTTGTGTTTGTGCAGGATTTCTCCAATTCATGATGACTCTCGTGCTCGTGGATCGTCTCATCTCCACTCGAGTCCCATGTCTTGCTGCTTGCTTGGAAATCCTATATCCAAATCTTATCGACTAATGGTATCTTTGGCATACTTAATAAACGGCCTTAGATTTATTGTTAGGATTACCCTTACCTTGAAAACATTGAGGACAATGTTTATCTTTAGTCTGGGGGGGTGAATCTTCGATTTGATTGACCTAGCACTTTCACCATTGTCGTTTACTTACGCAACCCCGTTTTTCCTCAAAAATCCAAAAAAATTGAAAAATTTTGAAAAATTCCAAAAAAAAAATGAAAAAAAATTAAAAATTATGCAAAAATAGAATAAAAGTTTTGACACCGCGTTTGACTTTCCTACTAGGTAAGAGTGAGAATAAAAATTTTGACTTGATCCGGGCGTGTTGAGCCCTAGCTTGTTCCCTTAACCAATGATGATCACAAAAGCTTTTGCTAGTTTTGTACACAAGGAGCTACTCTTTTGTCGGCTCCCGTACTTGACTTTATATATGCGTGGCTTGATTATCGGCTAAGCATTCGCGGATCTCATTATTTGAGATTTTAAATTTGCGGAGAACGTGAAATGATAGAGTTTCTTTAGAAGTTAGATGCTAAGCATAGAGTAGTTGGATCTCTTTAAAGCTCATCGAAGGTACTCATGTCTTTTTGTTCCCACAAAATTGCTTCACCCCATATATGTGCAAAATAATTAAAGATGTTAGGTTTAGCCGATGAGTAGTTCTTTATCTTCTTAAGAGAATCTTTGCTTGGGAAATTGGGTACACATCATGGATACACGTCAATTGAGTTGTATTGTATATCGTTGAATAAGCGTAGTACGCATGTGGTTTCGGAGCTACCCAAAAGCCCGTTGTTATGTATGAGCTAAGGTGCTTTAAGACTTCGGATTGAGATCGGACCTTGGATCCTAGATTCCAACCCTAGCAGTTGGCGGTAGGTCTTGGACTGAAACCGTGAAGGTTCGGAGTCGAGAAGTTACTAAGGCAAGAAAAAGAAAGAAAAAAGTGAAAAAAGTATCAAGAAAAGAAAAAGAAAAGAAAGAATAAGGATCAATGTTTAGATTCATGGATTATGTGCTTAAGTGTTAAGACTAAAGTTGGTCGCGCGTGAGGTGCATGTTACGATCCTAGATCGGACGCATGAGGTGCACGTGAAATGTACTCGCCAACTTATGTCTATTTATGATGTATTCCAAAGTCTTTGTATGTATCCAATATCCTTGATGTGGACCACATTTCTCTTGCAAACCTTCTTAAGGGAAGATCGATAACTACTTAGCGTTTGAAGTTGATATCTTTATCGGACTAAATCGTATTGAAACGAGAAAATATGAAGCAATTCATTTCTCAAAACAATTAAAAAATCCTAGATGCACTAAGATTTGGGAGCGGGAGGTGACCACACACAAGTAACTTCCATGAGTGGTATTGGTATCTAACGTCTAAGTAAGCGGTGATCTCGTTTTTGCACTTAGTTTGGGACTTGTGAAAAATCAGGGACGATGAATTTTATCCAATCGGTCACTTTTCTATGAATCGTGTTCTTGCTCTATGACCCTTAATCGTTATCAAAAGATAACGAAAGTCATTCACACCGTCATTTGCTAAAATAATGTTATATGTGATGTACATAGTCAAACACGGAAAGCCGGGGCGTTTTAGGGAATAAATGATTTCGAATTTCTCTTGAACGTTTTGCTACTTTTCAAAGTTAGTAAGGAGAGGTTTTGAAATTATGTACCCTTAAGGCGTGATGTGATTACATTGCGTGAGGACACGCAATACCTTAGTCTGGGGGG
>LBNU01036325.1:165336-196744 GCA_014162995.1 Artemisia annua | reverse complement strand
GGGGTGGCCCAAACTTTAAACGTACCTAGCGATCCGTTTAGATGAAAAAGGCAAGAAATGATCTAGGATCCTTCTTGGGCTAGGATCTGGCCAAACACCCCCTATCCCCACATCGCCTGGGATAGGGGAATTGCTCCCAAGGTTGGATTGTAATAAAATACATGGCCTCCATGTATCATTCATCTCAATCCCTTGGTTACAAAGCAAGCCAATTTCCCCTAGCCCTCTTTGAGTTACTGCGATTGAAAGCATTCCCCAAGTGGTTGAGCATTCAATTGCGAAGACTCATTAGTATGCTTTCTTCGAGGGTTGGGGGGAAATGCAAAACTAGCTTTTTATGGAAAACGCATTCAGTACTGTTGTGAGAACGAAGATTTAGCATACTTGTTCTAAAGGTGTTATCGCCCCCATTCGACTTTCGTCTTATCGATCCTATATTCCCTCTCGCTAGGTTTATAAGTTCTGTTCTGGGGTAGCAATCAAGAGGTACGCATTTCTTTTTATGTTTGGTTAATTAATTACTTGTATTTGATCTTTTCCGCTGCGTACTCTTAGATGTTTATGTGTTTATGTCTTTTATATTATTCACATATTCCAACACTTACTTGTGATGATGAGCTGCAAAACTTCAAGATAGTTTATGAGCAACAACCCCCGCTTGTAAAGAAAAATCTTTTATCAAAATTAAGAGGGATAGTTAATCCAGGATCTGTTACAATTCGTGAACCTGCTGTTCACAAAAATACTCGTAGACGTCCGAGCGCAAAGGACAAAAGGAAACAAACAAACCAGTTTGTTCCACCAACTAAAGTCCCAGATTTGAACGAAGAACCTGCGAGACACAATTCCAACGTGAGGCAAACAAACCAATTTGTTCCACCAACTAAAGATGAAGGTGATGAAAGCAATTATTTGATCAATCATATTCCAATGGTTTTCCGTCCATACATCATAGGAATACACAATGTTGAAGGTGATGGGAATTGTGGATTTCGGTCAGTTTTTGTCGGTCTTGGTTTTCACGAAAACATGTGGTCCAAAATTCGACAACATTTGTTGCATGAGTTAAGGTATCACAAACAAAACTATATGGATATTTGGACTCCTGAAGGCTTGGAATACATTAGGAATGCAGTGGATTAGAGGGGAACTGGAATTGTGCCGCGGTCAAAATGGATGATTATGCCAGACACAGGTTTGGCTATTGCTTCATTATGTAACCGACCAGTTATATTTATATCCATGGCAGGAGATGCTATGTGTTTTCCGCTTTGGTCTGGTCCAAATGAGTCGCAACCAAATTCTCCAATTGTGATTGCACGTGTGGGCGAACATTACATTAATTTGAAGCTAGATGAAAGTTGTCCAATTTCAAAAAATCATCCACAATGGAGCAGGTATAGAAGTGAGATTGCAGCTGCATGGGAAAATATATATTTAAGTAGACAACGCAGATATGTTGAATATAATCAAAATCAATGACGAATGTATCATTTTCGTTAATGTAATCATTAATCCTTATTTTATAAAGTTATTGCACTTGTTACATATTACCGTTTTATTAATAGAAAAATTCTTATGTCGTAAAGTAAATCATAATATATTAGTTGTAAAAAAAATGTCAACAACACAAAATACACAAAAAAAAAAAAATAAAAAATAAAAAAATAATAAAAAATAAATAAATAAATAAATCAAAGAAAAAAAATGAACAAAATGACAAAACTACTAAAAAACAAAACCAATTCGTACTTAGGGGGTGTGTTATTTGTAAAAAAGGAGGTGTGTGTATATCGTATCCCAAGGAGAATATATGGGCATGTAGAATTCATAGCTATCTACCCTCGTTTTATGACATAAGAGTACTATTGTGGGCCCTTTTTAATCTTCAGCCACTATTTATTTCTTTTTTATCTTTTATATGATATATTTTAACTTTTAAATTCATATTATAATATATAATATATATTTAAATATTATTTTCTCTCTCTTACATTAAATCCAAATCTTAAACCAAATTTAGGGTGCGTTTGGTTCGTAAAAAGGTTTGGAATCGGATTTGGATTTGGTATTGGTTTGATAGAAAATGAGGATAGAGAAAATAATTAATAGTTTGAAATATTGTTTTTTATATTAACAAATATATACTGTACAAATTATTTATTCAAATTTACTCCATATGAACAANGATTGCAGCTGCATGGGAAAATATATATTTAAGTAGACAACGCAGATATGTTGAATATAATCAAAATCAATGACGAATGTATCATTTTCGTTAATGTAATCATTAATCCTTATTTTATAAAGTTATTGCACTTGTTACATATTACCGTTTTATTAATAGAAAAATTCTTATGTCGTAAAGTAAATCATAATATATTAGTTGTAAAAAAAATGTCAACAACACAAAATACACAAAAAAAAAAAAATAAAAAATAAAAAAATAATAAAAAATAAATAAATAAATAAATCAAAGAAAAAAAATGAACAAAATGACAAAACTACTAAAAAACAAAACCAATTCGTACTTAGGGGGTGTGTTATTTGTAAAAAAGGAGGTGTGTGTATATCGTATCCCAAGGAGAATATATGGGCATGTAGAATTCATAGCTATCTACCCTCGTTTTATGACATAAGAGTACTATTGTGGGCCCTTTTTAATCTTCAGCCACTATTTATTTCTTTTTTATCTTTTATATGATATATTTTAACTTTTAAATTCATATTATAATATATAATATATATTTAAATATTATTTTCTCTCTCTTACATTAAATCCAAATCTTAAACCAAATTTAGGGTGCGTTTGGTTCGTAAAAAGGTTTGGAATCGGATTTGGATTTGGTATTGGTTTGATAGAAAATGAGGATAGAGAAAATAATTAATAGTTTGAAATATTGTTTTTTATATTAACAAATATATACTGTACAAATTATTTATTCAAATTTACTCCATATGAACAATTAAATTATATTAAATGTGTGGTGCAACTTTGAGGTCCATCAAATTGTCTCGAAATTATCATGAAAGACACAATTTAGTAGAGGAATGAAAATGTGGGTTTAGTTTGATTGATTGTAATCAAAAAAAGATACCAAACAATGTTTTAATGTCACATCAACCCAAAACCCATTCCACACCCTCATACCAAACGAGGCCTTAAATCCAAATCCAAATCCTAATCATAAACCCATCTTCAAACCAAACGGGCCCTTACTACTAGTATTCTTTATTTTATTTTATTATCATTTTATTTGAAAAACAATAAAAACAAATGTCTAAATTACACAAGAAGAAACATAAAAAATGGGTAATTGATAAAACTTTTAGCTTATTTTCGGTCCTACGAATCAACCCAGCTCGACGAAAAGCCGACGGCTTAATCCGTTTTGCATTACAGGCAAAAGTCGTCTTACAACAGATTGTTCATCAATCTGGTTCTTGATTTAACTGGTTGAGCTTAATTTTGTTTTTCTTTTCAGTTAAGTGAAAACAATTCAAAAACATATTGTGTTGTTGAAAATAAACAAATCAAAATAGTCACAAAATTCTTATTATTAAGAGATTTTTTTTAAATGGACATTTAACGGATAAACTAACGGCCATCCAATTTAGGGACTAAAACGGTGACAATTTTTCAAAATTAGGGATGTCTGGTGTACTTATTTTGACTTAGGGACGAAACTTGCAATCCGTGTAAACCACAGGGACCATCCGTGTAATTTTGTTAAAAATAAATAAGTTTTGCTATTGCAAAAGTCAAATACATACCGCAAAAATTAATACTCTTCTATCTAAAAAGTTACTGTATTACTCTAACCTATCAAAAAAAAAATCCCAAAACGCCTTGATCTCAAACACGCTATAGTGAGAAAAGTTCAATGCAGAACAAGATTTTTCTAAAGATCAACTAAAGAGATCTCAACCATCCATCCATTTTAAATCTAAGGGTCTAAATTAATTGCCATTTTAATTTAATTAATCACTGAAGGGCACTTTTGTAATATCACTCAAAATTAGCACAGGGTCGGGTTACACCCACCTCATTTACACATTTCATTTCATTTCTTTATTTTACACTCTCTCTCACCAAAAACACACACAATCTTCCATATCTTCAAAAACACAACTGACCACCACCACACTGATGTCATCAACCGCCACTACCACAAACCATCAGCACAGAGACGTCATCAACCGCCACCAAACCACATGCCCCAACCACCCACCAACAACGACCTTCCACGTCATCATCACCATCATATCACTCTTCTTTTTCTCCTCACACTATCTAACCACCTCCACGTCACCACCACCACTCGTCACAGCACCACCAACAACCAAACACGTAATCCTGCAACTGAAAACACGAATCACCGTTTGTCACATTTTTATGATTAGATCCAACTGTCACGTCACGACGGAGGTCTGTTGTTTGGCATCAAAACTCAAGATCTGAAATTTTTCTTGGTCTCTAAATGTATAACCATGTTCATTTGGTCAAATCATGTCTTGATCCACCACGTGTCATAAAAGATACCAATTGGTTTGTGATATCCTTACTTTTTTTTCATATACAATGGTTTGTGATATTCTTGCGTAACTGATATACAGTAACAAAGAAGAAAGTAAAAATGGGAATGGGAAGATTAAACAAAATGCCAAATTGTTGGACTTGTATAAAAGTAGTGGTCTACTGGTTCATGGTTTCTTTTATTTGTCTTTTTGTTGACTTAGTGGAAGACATGGTCTTATATTTATATTAGTTTCTAGTGTGAATGGGTTCCATGGGGTATCTATGCATCTTTTGTTGAAAAGTTGATATCAATGCATACTATACACAGTAGCTATATGACAAAAGTTGCATAGTCCGCTCTTATGAAAGTAATATGTTATTAGTTCATTTATGTAGTTTGTTTCTTTACCTTTTTTACATCAAGTGGTCCAACTATAACCTAATGAACAAGACACCGTTAGCGTTAGCCTAATCAAGTGGCCACTTCAACTTTTTCGCTACTTCGTATTTTTTAGAATTCTAAATATTATGCTGATGAGATTACGAAGTTGCGGTGGCAGCCTCGTCATTATTTTATGAGAGAATCACACATGATCCACCAAAGAATCACATTGGATTTTTGTACAAATCACATGTGATTGCTGTAAAAAAATTTACAGAACTAATAAAAAATGTATACCTTAATATTTTATAAGAGAATCACACATGATCCACACATGAATTACGTGGGATTTTGTACAAATCATATGTGATTGTTGTAAAAGAATCTCAGAACTAATAAAGAGTATATACTTTAATATTTTATGAGAGAATCACACGTGATCCACCAAAGAATAATGTATGATTTACTCCTTTTTATATTAGGGGAAATTATTAAAAAAAGTATTATACTTGCCACCCTTTCATCTTCTGGGTAGCGAACTATTTTTTTTCATTTTCAGGGTAATAAACTCGTCTTTTTTTCATCTTCAGGGTACTATGTGACTTGCTCAACCGGTAGCAAGTTACACCACTACCCAGAAGATGAATTCGTGGCAAGTATAATACTTTTTTTAATAATTTGTCCTACCGGTAAATCCTTAGTTTATATATCCCAAGTGTTTAGGTCACCGGAACACCACTGCCACCAACACGAACACACTACCACCATTTCCTTGATCTCTACATTATTTCCATTACTCGGGTACCCTTCACGGGCTGAGAAACATCTCTATCACCACTCGTAACTCAACCACAGCCAAACACCCACCACCGAAAAACATCTCTCTCTCTCTCTCTCTCTCTCTCTCTCTCTCTCTCTCTCTCTCTCTCTCTGTTTCTCTCTTTTGTTGATCGAAGATCCAAGGTAGATAATCTGTGTACTTTCGAGGGTATTGGAGTTTAATAACGAATAAAAACTAATAAAAATGTAATAAATAATGGTTTGGTATCATTGTTGTTGTTGTGGTAGTTTTTGGTCGTGAAAACAGTGGTGCCGTGAGTTTCAAACTCATGGCCAAACAGGTTTTTGGTCCTTGTCGTGTGCTATTATGTTGGTGTCGAGAGGAATGATTCGGTATGTATGTGAAATGTGGGATGTTTCGGGTTGCAATTAAGGTGTTTGATGAAATGTGGGATGTTTCGGTATGTTGGAATACATTTATTTCGTGTTATTTACATGATGGGAAGTAAATAACGGCTGCTGTTGTGGCAGTGGTGGTGGTTTCAGGTAGAAATAACGGCGGCTGTTGTGATGGTGATGGTGGTTTCAGGTAGAAATGACGGCGGCTGTTGTGATGGTGGTGGTGGTTTCCGGTAGAAATAACAGCGGCGAATGGTGGAGATGATTGGTTTTTTTTATTTTTTATTTATTTATTATTATTATTATTATTTTAATTATGGTTTATGTGATGAGGAAGGAGGAAGAGAGAGGAAGGAGAAGGTGGGTGGTGGGTTGAGGTGGCCGGAGCGGCAGTGGTGGTCGGAGTGGGTGGTGATGGGTAGGGCAAATTATAAAAAAAAGTATTATACTTGCCACAAATTCATCTTCTGGGTAGTGGTGGTGGGTGTCTTCCGGTTAACAAGTCACATAGTACCCTGAAGATGAAAAAAAGACGAGTTTATTACCCTGAAAATGAAAAAAAATAGTTCGCTACCCAGAAGATGAAAGGGTGGCAAGTATAATACTTTTTTTAATAATTTCCCCTTTATATTAAAACAAAATCACATGTGTTTCAGTTTATAACAACAAAGAGTGATTTACATTGTTCATAACAAAAAACAAAAAAAAATCAAATGTTTTCTAGATTAAAACATAATTGTGAAAAACAAATTAAGGACATATTTAAAGGATGGAACTATGTTAATAGATCTGGTGTTCAAGTTTTACTTGATTCAATGTGATAAAATTAAAGTCATGTGGGAAGGGTTAATTATTTAGATTTTGGAGTCGGTGTGTATAATTGGGAATTCATCAATTGTTTTGATAGTAAGTGGTTACTAGAATCACACTTGATCCACCAAAGAATCACATGGGATTCTGTATAATTCACATGGGATTCAGAAAAGAAATTTTCTGAATCACATGTGAATCCCATATAATTCACTGTGAATCACATGGGATTCATTATTAATCCTATGAGATTGATAATGAATCCCATGTGATTTTAATGTGATAAAATTAAAGTCATGTGGGAAAGTTTAATTATTTGGATTTTCGAAACACATTCTGGATTGTTGTAAAATAATCTCAGAACTAGTAAAGAGTGTATCATTTAAATTTTTATGAGAGAATCACACGTGATCGAACAAAGAATCACATGTGATTTTATACAAATCACATGTGTTTATGCTCTAGTGTATTTCTTTTAGGATATTTTTTATTTATAATGATATAATATAAACAGAGTAAATACACATGGGATTCATCTAGAATCACAATCTGTATGAATCACAAGGGATTCATCTATAATCACATAGGATTCTGTATGAATCATAAGGGTTCATCAAAGTACACATGTGATTGTTGTAAAAGAATCTCAGAACTAATCAAGAGTGTATAGTCTAAAGTTTTATGAGAAAATCACATGGGATTTTGTACAAATCACATGTGATTGCTGTAATACTACAACAATAGAATCACTCGTGATTTACTCATTTCTAGATCAAAATTCAATCAAATTTTATCCAGTTTACAACAACAACGATCAAATCATACGTGGTTTACATTTTTTTCAAAAACACTTAAAAACAGATCATGCGTGATTTACTCAATTTCAGATCAAAATACAATCAAATTTGACTCAATTTATAATCAAACTTGATCAAACTACAATCAAATCATTGAAAACTAAAATAGTATAAAATAAAAGAAGTTCCAAAAATTCATGTACGCATTTTGTCAACATATAGTAATAACCAACATGTCTTACAAGCTGTCCCTACTCCCTAGCATCTATTTTATAAAGAATCAAAAGTACAACGTGTCTCTAGCATCTTTTTTATAAAGAATCAAAAGTAAAAAATAAAAAACTTTCTATGAACCCTGTATAAACAAACAAACCAAAAGTAACAAAAACAAAACAATTTCCATTTCATTTCATTTCTCAATGGTTGTCATCTCCAAGCTACTTCACCGGAAAAACTTTGCGATCACTTCCCGACGACAAAACCATCGTCAACACCGTCGCTGATGTCACATTCGAATCCAACGAGTTCGACATCTGGACGTTACATCGTCATCTTTACGTTTTTTGGCGGTTTTACGATGGTTTATTAACTAGTGGTGATTTTCCGGCATTTTGATGGTGATTGTGATGAGAGAGAAAGTAGATCTGTGAACGGCGGCGGTTTTTATGGTGCGAATGACGGTTTTTATGGTGTTAATGACGGTTTTACGATGGTTTATTCACCGGTGGTTGATTTTCCGGCGGAGGTTAATTTTCCGACGGGGTGAATGACGGTTTTGGTTCCTGTGTGTGTTTTAGGGTGAATAAATGGGTTATTGACTATATTTTTTGCTTTTAAAGGTTAGAGGTGGAATTACAGTTTTGCCTTTATTTGTAATTTGCAGATTTGATCTCTACCGTTGGATAAAAAAAGGATGGATGGTTGGGATGTTATGGTTTGTTCTTTAGAAACAAGTGGTTTGTCATGGATCTCACCTCATAAGTATAAACACTATAAAACGTTGTAAAAGAGTTTAACCCAAACACCCCTTCAATAATAAGCTTAGCCAGACACCCCGAAATTAGTTCAATTCAATGGTAAGAGTGACAGTGGACCAGGTACCTCAGCCCATTATCATCTGGACCAGGTAAACAAAACCACACATGATGTTTTCAACCCATTGATTCAGTTTGACCAGTCATAAGCTTAGCACTTAGCTAACGGTACAATGTATCTATTGTTCAATTCTAATATACAACACCAACTCGATAAATGCATATGCAAAGTCACACAACTGGACATAATCATTTGGGTTTTCATTTTTGGTCGCACAATTACGAAATGCGACTCACACACTGGGCATTTGTCGGTCGTCTTGCGACCACTACTTTTTTATATAAAGTTTTGGGTTTTGCTAATGACAGCACTTAGGGCTGTGGTTAAGAGGAATCTTTTTACCACAATTTAATGAAAAAAATTAAATCATCCAATAATAATCAAATGTTTGTTGTGCATCTAGATTTTTAAGGATTGTATCCATATTTTTCGGGTTTGACATCTAATCATAGTGATTTATAGATGACTTTGTAATAAAACTCATTCTCTTAATGACAACTTTAAGGGTTGTCATTAGCATAACCCGAAAGTTTTTTAGGATAACGTATCCGGATGTAACCCAACTTTTAAATTATTTTCATATAGGCCACCCTTTTATGGAAACCACATGACTGTGCTTGGTTTATTGCACACCAATTCCGGCTTAATTTATACCCGAAAACTATTAACCGAACATAACTCTAACATGTTGAAGTAATTTAAATAAAAAAAATAGATGCGGAATACCAATTATACCCTTAATTTAGATACCCTTTTATACTACACAAAAGTGATTTAGAAGGGTATAACTAAAATTTCACATCTAGTTTTCTATTTGATCTATTTATATATGTTGGTGCTAGGTTCATATATGCCGTTTGATAATTCTATGACATGAATTTTACCAAATTTGGTGTAAACGACAGCAAGCACATCGTTTGGAGGCCTATAAATCAATTTTTATAAATTGGTGCTCTATATGAAGAAAACTTAAATGTTGGGTGGCCTTCATATACATTATCCTACTTTTTAAATTATTATAAGTTTGCCATGTGTTGGAATGTAATCGGCAGAGTTAGGAGAGAATTTATAGTTCCTGGGCATGCTTAGGTCGCATGTACCAAACGTGCGACTGAGTGTTCTCAAATAAAAATACGGAAAAATATAACGCGTGTGTGTGGATGAGCAACAAATACGCCATCTCAAAGTACTTTTCTATTTGTGTGATGTGTTGACAAAAAAAAAAAAAAAAAAAAAAAAAAAAAAAAAAAAAAAAAAAAAAAAAAAAACACCTCGGCATCTCAATTGGTTTTGTATTCTATTTCTTTATTCTATCTGAGGTGTTGGCCTCCTTAATCGGATCTATGGTCTAACAACAATTCACAATATACCAAAATATAACACGATTTGCTTCAAAATGCTTTATATTAATCAAAGTATAAATCTGTCATCAAGTTTTCTAGTTACAGGATCTAATCTATTTATAAGAAATGAAAAGGTGTGACTTGAAGCATTGTGATGCTTCGGTTTGTGTTGGTTCGACCCAACAGTCATGTTGTTTCAGAAATAACTGTCATTTGACAGTTATTTTACATAGTTGACTTTTTACATGGTTGACTTTGACCTCCGGGTTTGACCTTCTAAATGGGTAAGTTTTGGGTAAGATTGTGATTAACCCAACAGAAGGCACCCAGAAAATGGTCCCGGCTAATTTTGACGCCATCTTCCTAGACAAGTGGCTAGAATGGGCGGCTCACAAGATGGGACCAAACCATTGTTGATGGTCCATAACCATGACCTTTTTCTGATAGTATATAGCTATATATAGTGGACTACAGGAAGAAAAAGAATACGGAGTATATAGCATACATTTGAGGCATCAGAGTATTGGTGTTCAACAATTTGGTGTTGGGGTTTAGTACATATTAGTCTTTCGTATCATTGATATTGGTCACATGATGCAATTATATGTGTGTGCTGTAATACATGCTGAAAATGTGCAGCAAAAGTAACAGGATCTTGTTAACAATGATAACAACCATGATAGTTTAAAGTGTCATTTTATATCCTCCAATAATTCACACAATATATCGTATATAAAAGTTGGCCATGCTTCTTATGAGTGTCTGATTAGAATAATTTTACTTTCCAGGAGCAAAGTTAGTGGCAAAAGCCCAAGCATTGTTGGCAACAGGGTCGGCAAGATGATCAGCAAGGTTCTCCAAGGGTCCCTTACCTGTGACTATAGCTTGTACAAAGAATCCAAACATTGAAAACATAGCCAATCTTCCATTTTTGATCTCCTTTACCTTCAATTCAGCAAATGCTTCTGGATCATCAGCAAGTCCTAACGGGTCAAAGCTCCCACCAGGGTATAGAGGGTCAACCACCTCACCAAGCGGCCCACCGGCTATTCTGTAACCCTCAACCGCGCCCATTAGGATCACTTGTGTGGCCCAGATAGCCAAGATGCTCTGTGCATGGACCAAGCTTGGGTTACCCAAGTAGTCAAGTCCACCTTCACTGAATATCTGCGCTCCAGCCTTAAACCATACCGCCTCACCAAACTTCACACCGTTTCTGGCCAAGAGTTCTGGGAAGACACAACCAAGAGCTCCAAGCATGGCCCATCTGCAGTGGATCACCTCGAGCTCACGGTTCTTGGCGAAAGTTTCAGGGTCAGCAGAAAGTCCAGCAGTGTCCCATCCGTAGTCACCAGGGAACTCGCCAGTGAGATATGATGGTGATTCACCAGAGAATGGTCCCAAGTACTTGACTCGATCTGGACCATACCATGGGCTGCTTGATGGGGCTGCTTTAGTGGTCGCTTTCCTCATGGAGACCTTTCCATTACTGGAGAGTGTCGATGTCGAGGGAATGGATTGAACCCCCTGGCCTGCGAACGAAGGGGAAGAGAGAGCCATTGTTGAAGCAGCCATAAGATTTGGTCAATGGAAGAACAAGAGGTATGCAGGTGAATAATGCTAATGTGTTAGTTGCTTGAATTTCTTACGCTTCTCAGGTAACATATATATAACAAGCAGTCTGATCCTTTGATATCTTTGTCTTTATTTCTATTCGTTGAGAGTATTTTTGGGAAATCCAATTGGCAAGCCTAGCTGGTTATTGCATATATCATGTATGAGATAATAGATTTTTAATATCACTAATGGGCAAAGGCCACATGTGCTGTATTATCTGAGTCAATATTTCTAGGACAAACAGGATATTGTAATAAACATTGGAATGGGGTCATTGTTAGGTGAAGTGGCATGTGTTATTCTCTCGTGGATTCATAGCCATGAGATTTATCCACTTGGATTGCTCCTACTTTTTTTTTTTTTTTTTTTTTTTTTTTTTTTTTTTTTTTTTTTTTTTTTTTTTGCATTTCTGATATACCAAATATCAGTAAACATAGTTTATTAAACTTTTTAGCTTCGTAAATCCTCTAAAAGTATATCAAATGGGGTTGCTATGGTCTAAACTCTTAAGATAGGATTTACGATCAAAAGCGTTATGAATTGAATATAAATGTTCTTGGTTTGGCCTGGCATGTTTGTGTTTGGCTTGTTAGGTTACAGGTAATCAGAGCAATTGGCTAGACTGACCACTTAGAATATATGTAGATGCTTGTTTAAAATATTAACTGAATTTTCATGGCAATGAAATCTTTGGAATCTAATGAAGTAAGATATGTTAGAGTTGTATATGATGTAGGCATTAAACCAATTAACAACGCAATCATAAGTACTAAAACGTTCGAGAAATTATTGCTTTTAAGAAGATGATCAATCCTGTAAGTGGAAACATAGAAAATAAACAATCCAAAAAAAAAAAAAAAAAACCCTTGGTCTTAGACACACTTTAAACCTTTCAAAAGTTTTACCCAAACACATATTGTACATGATCGATTAACATTAAAAGTGATAACGTGTCTCAATTGATAATGTGTCTCAATTAGGATAAAAGCCTCGGTTTCCATACAGAATAATATTTTTGCTAAAACTAGTACGCAAGCTGTCTTTTGATCAAGATTTATAGATCACTTTGAGTTATTTTTATCAAACAAAAACCACTTACTTCATTTACTCAGATGATCTCATTTACTTTGTGTAGAATCCACATTAGGTTTTTGTTGACTAGTAATTTCATTCAGTTTGACTAGTCGTTAGCTTAGCACTCAGCTAACAGAACAATGTATGTTTGAACAATTAGCAAGTTAGTTGAGATCAAAGACGGTTTTTTATGTGAGTAAAGTTCACAAAGACTCCGGAATCCCTCAATTGGTTTAAATCCAAATGCTTTATTATATTAGACTGAAGGCCTCGCCTGGATATTCGTCCCGGCTTAGTTTGACACAATCTTCCCGGACAAGTAGCTAGAATGAGTGGTTCACAAGATGGGGCAGAATAACCCTTTTTGATAATATTAGTGGATGAACGCCTATGAGAAAAAAAATAGCATGNTGATCGATTAACATTAAAAGTGATAACGTGTCTCAATTGATAATGTGTCTCAATTAGGCTAAAAGCCTCGGTTTCCATACAGAATAATATTTTTGCTAAAACTAGTACGCAAGCTGTCTTTTGATCAAGATTTGTAGATCACTTTGAGTTATTTTTATCAAACGAAAACCACTTACTGGATCATATAGACTTCATTTACTCAGATGATCTCATTTACTTTGTGTAGAATCCACATTAGGTTTTTGTTGACTAGTAATTTCATTCAGTTTGACTAGTCGTTAGCTTAGCACTCAGCTAACCGAACAATGTATGTTTGAACAATTAGCAAGTTAGTTGAGATCAAAGACGGTTTTTTATGTGAGTAAAGTTCACAAAGACTCCGGAGTCCCTCAATTGGTTTAAATCCAAATGCTTTATTATATTAGACTGAAGGCCTCGCCTGGATATTCGTCCCGGCTTAGTTTGACACAATCTTCCCGGACAAGTAGCTAGAATGAGTGGTTCACAAGATGGGGCAGAATAACTCTTTTTGATAATATTAGTGGATGAACGCCTATGAGAAAAAAAAATAGCATGTATTTGAGGAACCCCTCAACCCCCTTAGAAGCAATCAACTAGCTTGATATCAGTGCTTGGTGTTTGGTACATAGTGTTCTTAAGGATCGTCCATACAGGTCACATGGTTCAAAGTTCAAACAGTCGTGAGTTTACACATGTTATCAAAAGTTGAAATGCAACTATATATGGTACAAAGTAACCACATTATCGAGTAATGCTAATTATACTTTTCTTGAAGGGCATCCTACTGCTCATTTGGTAACCAGTTACTGCATGTCATCACAAACATGTGTGCTGCAGTACATACTGATATATTCAGCAAACAGGAATTTATTAACAATGATAACAGCCATAATAGTCTGAACTTTTAAATGTCATTATATATATCCTCCAGTAATTCGCAAGATA
The DNA here is from genome assembly GCA_014162995.1 of Artemisia annua. Lineage (NCBI taxonomy): Eukaryota > Viridiplantae > Streptophyta > Magnoliopsida > Asterales > Asteraceae > Artemisia > Artemisia annua. Next base: position 182,551 of record LBNU01036325.1, on the reverse strand, counting down.
AAATATACATAATAATTGATCATGCTTCTTACGCATATCTGATTGGATTAGTTTTACTTTCCAGGAACAAAGTTGGTGGCAAAAGCCCAAGCGTTGTTGGCAACAGGGTCGGCAAGATGGTCAGCAAGGTTTTCCAATGGCCCCTTTCCGGTGACTATAGCTTGTACAAAGAATCCAAACATTGAAAACATTGCCAATCTACCGTTCTTGATCTCCTTTACCTTCAGCTCAGCAAATGCCTCTGGATCATCTGCAAGTCCTAATGGGTCAAAGCTTCCACCAGGGTATAGAGGATCAACCACCTCACCAAGTGGCCCACCGGCTATTCTGTAACCCTCAACAGCACCCATGAGGATCACTTGTGTAGCCCAGATAGCTAAGATGCTCTGTGCATGGACCAAACTTGGGTTACCCAAGTAGTCAAGTCCACCTTCACTGAATATTTGTGCCCCAGCCTTGAACCATACTGCTTCACCAAACTTAACACCGTTGCGAGCCAAAAGCTCAGGGAAGACACACCCTAGAGCTCCAAGCATGGCCCATCTGCAGTGGATCACCTCAAGCTCACGGTTCTTTGCAAATGTCTCTGGGTCGGCTGAGAGGCCAGCAGTGTCCCACCCATAGTCACCAGGGAACTCACCGGTGAGATATGATGGTGCTTCTCCTGAGAAGGGACCAAGGTACTTGACTCGGTCTGGACCATACCATGGGCTGCTTGATGGAGCAGCTTTGGTGGCTGTCTTCCTCATGGAGACCCTTCCGTTACTGACAAGTGTCGATGTAGAGGGGACAGATTGCACCGTCTGTCCGGCGAAGGAAGGGGAAGATAGAGCCATTGTTGAAGCAGCCATAGGATTTGGTAAATGGATTATACAGAGCTTTGGAGGTGAAGAAGGTAAATGTGCTTGTTGATGAATTTCTTAGGCTACCTCCGTAGTATAGTTATAAGCAATTAGCCTGATCCATTGACATGTTTATCTTCATTTCTATTGGTTGATAATATATTTAGGAGTATCCAGTTGGCAAGGCTAGCTTAGTTGGCTATATTGAGAATATATCATAAAAGATAGGATTTTCTTCCCACAAATAAGAAAATTCCACATGTGCTGTTATCTGTCTCAATACCATAGAGGGCAAAGTAGATATCATAATAGAAAGTTATCATGGGGCCAAAGTAGGAGAGGTTGCATTGATGTAGATATTCTTGTTGATTCATAGCCATGGGTTTAAATTATTACTTGCTATACTTCAATGTTCGTATTTCTGATTCATCAGAATATCACTGAACATAGTTAATTACTTCATCTCCTTAAACCTCTATAACTGAAACTTTGGGTTCTAGTAAGCATCTAACACTCAGATTTTAGCCATAAGACAGATTCAAATTCTGCATGTTATAGTTACGTAGTGCAAGATGTTGAATACAAAAATATAAGCCATGTTTACAAAATGAAATCTTAATGTATTGGTGTTGGCATAGAATATATATAATATAAATTCATTTTTACAAACTTGCAGAGTATTTTCAAATATTAGCATGTACAATTTTAGTAGCATGCGCTTTGAAGTGCTATCAGCATAGCTTACTTTAAAACTGTTTTGATTTGCTTACTAACAGGGGCGAGGCTATAGGAATGCGGCTCAAGTTACTGCATCGTGATAAGAAGGTTGCATTTGAGTCGCAAAATTAATTAGGCATGAAGGAGTTACGGCATACTCGCAATGTTAAGCAGTCTTGATGCACACATGTCCAAGAAAACTTTTGCTCAATGATAATAGAATACAGTTAATTTTCTCTCCACTAAAAAATAAAATTAGATATTTAAATTTGAGCTATGATATTTGCTAACTTTTTTTACATAGATTTACAGGAATAATACCTTTTAAAATTTTTAACAGCGTGTACTGTCATTTAACGCTGCAAGTGGCAAGGTAATTATATTGAATTGGAATTTTAAAGGGTACTGATTTCTCAAATTTAAGTGCAAGTCCAACCTTGTTATATGCAAGGAGAGAGTATGACATAGAAAATATTTAAAACGACAACAAAAATTTTTACTGTGAATCTCTTTTATATATTCTCAAATAATTTACAGTCTTCAATATTTTTGATAAACAATCAATTTCACTTTCCAGGAACAAAGTTAGTGGCAAAAGCCCAAGCATTGTTGGCAACCGGGTCGGCAAGATGATCAGCAAGGTTCTCCAACGGTCCCTTTCCGGTCACAATTGCTTGTACAAAGAATCCAAACATTGAAAACATGGCCAATCTTCCATTCTTGATCTCCTTCACCTTCAATTCAGCAAATGCTTCTGGGTCATCAGCAAGTCCTAACGGGTCAAAGCTCCCACCAGGGTATAGAGGATCAACCACCTCACCAAGTGGCCCACCTGCTATTCTGTAACCCTCAACAGCACCCATTAAGATGACTTGTGTAGCCCAAATGGCCAAAATGCTTTGTGCATGGACCAAGCTTGGGTTGCCCAAGTAGTCAAGTCCACCTTCACTGAAAATTTGTGCTCCAGCCTTGAACCATACTGCTTCACCAAACTTGACTCCGTTGCGAGCCAAAAGCTCAGGGAAGACGCACCCTAGAGCTCCAAGCATGGCCCATCTGCAGTGAATAACCTCGAGCTCACGGTTCTTGGCGAAAGTTTCAGGGTCAGCAGAAAGTCCAGCAGTGTCCCATCCGTAGTCACCGGGAAATTCACCAGTGAGATATGATGGTGCTTCACCGGAGAATGGACCCAAGTACTTGACTCGGTCTGGACCATACCATGGGCTGCTTGATGGAGCTGCTTTAGCGGCTGCTTTCCTCATGGAGACCTTTCCATTATTCAAAAGTGTGGCATTAGATGCTATGGATTGCAGCCTGTGTCCAGTGAAAGAAGGGGAAGAGAGAGCCATTGTTGAAGCAGCCATATGATACGGTGAATACAAATATTAGAGCTATGCAGTTGAACACGGCTAATGTGTTGGTTGCTTGTCTTCCTTAAGCTATCGAGGTAATTTATAACAGTTAGTCTGATCTATTGATATATGTATCTCCTTTTCTATTCGTTCATGATATATTTGGAAAATCCATTTGTCAAGCTTAGCTGGCTTTATCCAGCCTATATCATGTATTAGATGGGATTTTTGTTCCATCACTAATGGGAAAAGGCCACATGTGCTATACCATCTGACTCAGTATTATCCTAGACCAAGAGGATACTTTAATAAAAATGGCATGGGGTCAAAGTAAGGAGAAGTGGCATGGGTGTAGATTTTCTATTTTTTCTTGTTGATTCATAGCCATGAGATTTGTTCTACCTTCTATACTTTGTTTTTTTTACGTCTTTGGTTTATTAGAATTCTCGCTGAACATAGCTTATTAAGTTGTAATCCCCTTCAAATCCATGTTAATATTCTAAATCTTTTGGCTCTTCAGGAAGATTTTACTAATCCTCTTTAACTATATCAAATGGTCTGATTCAAGGATTTGGGACCAAGGTGTTGGTCAATGGATTGGACGTAAACATGGGAGAGCTGTGGTAATGACAGCTAAGCAGGCATGAGCCTCGTACCTCACTTGTCATTTTAGACTGTCCACATAGAATATGTATACATACATGTCAGCATAATGTTTGGTGACATTTAAATTTAGCAAAACAATAAATCCATTTATCATTTAGCAATAGGACTATTTCAAATTCTCACATAGTTGCATGTTAAAGTATTATGTATTTTACACTGTGGAAGGAATTAGTGATCTTTTCAAATTGAAATCTCAGAACTATCACTCGTTGGAATTTACCACTTTCAGAAATTTTCTGTACATATAAAGTATTTTCCGAGATTAGCCCCTCTATATTAAGTAACATATGTTTTAACTCAAGATTTGTAGAAATATTATTAACTTAGGGTCGTTAAAATAGTTTTCTATTGCTTAATAACAGGGGCATGGCATTTTAAGTACTGCTAAAGTTACCGAATCATGACAGCAAGTTTGTATATGAGTCACAGAAACGATTAGTTTAGCCTCGAAGGAAAAAACAACATACACACTAAGTCAAGCAGCCTTAATGCAGCATGACTGACAATAGTCTTTCTCAATGGTAAGAGCACATAGGTAATGCTCCCTGGTTTATAAAATTCTACTGAATACTTAAAAGACAACTAAAATTTGTAATTTGGATTTCATTTATATATTCTCGAGTAATTCACAGTCTATATTGTACATAAATAAATCTTTATCAATTTCACTTTCCAGGAACAAAGTTTGTGGCAAAAGCCCAAGCATTGTTGGCAACCGGGTCGGCTAGATGGTCAGCAAGGTTCTCCAACGGTCCCTTTCCAGTGACTATAGCTTGTACAAAGAATCCGAACATTGAAAACATGGCCAATCTTCCATTCTTGATCTCCTTTACCTTCAACTCTGCAAATGCTTCTGGGTCATCAGCAAGTCCTAACGGGTCAAAGCTCCCACCAGGGTATAGAGGATCAACCACCTCACCAAGTGGCCCACCTGCTATTCTGTAACCCTCAACAGCACCCATTAAGATAACTTGTGTAGCCCAAATGGCCAAAATGCTTTGTGCATGGACCAAGCTTGGGTTGCCCAAGTAGTCAAGTCCACCTTCACTGAATATTTGTGCTCCAGCCTTGAACCATACTGCTTCACCAAACTTGACTCCGTTACGAGCCAAAAGCTCAGGGAAGACACACCCTAGAGCTCCAAGCATGGCCCATCTGCAGTGAATAACCTCAAGCTCACGGTTCTTGGCGAAAGTTTCAGGGTCAGCAGAAAGTCCAGCAGTGTCCCATCCGTAGTCACCAGGAAATTCACCAGTGAGATATGATGGTGCTTCACCGGAGAATGGACCCAAGTACTTGACTCGGTCTGGACCATACCATGGGCTGCTTGATGGAGCTGCTTTAGCGGCTGCGTTCCTCATGGAGACCTTTCCATTATTCAAAAGTGTGGCATTAGATGCTATGGATTGCAGCCTGTGTCCAGTGAAAGAAGGGGAAGAGAGAGCCATTGTTGAAGCAGCCATATGATATGATGAATACAAATATTAGAACTATGCAGTTGAACACGGCTAATGTGTTGGTTGCTTGACTTCGTTAAGCTATCGAGGTAATTTATAACAGTTAGTCTGATCTATTGATATATGTATCTCCTTTTCTATTCGTTCATGATATATTTGGAAAATCCAATTGTCAAGCTTAGTTGGATTTATCCAGCCTATATCATGTATTAGATGGGATTTTTGTTCCATCACTAATGGGAAAAGGCCACATGTGCTATATTATCTGACTCGGTATTATCCTAGACCAAGAGGATACTTTAATAAAAATGGCATGGGGTCAAAGTAGGGAGAAGTTGCATGGGTGTAGATTTTCTATTTTTTCTTGTTGATTCATAGCCATGAGATTTGTTCTACCTTCTATACTTCATTTTTTTACGTCTTTGGTTTATTAGAATTCTCGCTGAACATAGCTTATTAAATTGTAATCCCCTTCAAATCCATACTAATATTTCAAATCTTTTGGCTCTTTAGGAAGATATCACCAATCCTCTTTAATTATATCAAATGGTCTGATTAAAGGATTTGTGACCAAGGTGTTGGTTAGTGGATTTGACGTAAACATGGGAGAGCTGTGGTAATGACAGCTAAGCAGGCATGAACCTCGTATCTCGCTTGTCATTTTAGACTGTCCACATAGAATATGTATACATACATGTCAGAGTAATGTTAGGTGACAATTAAGTTTTCTAATTTGAACTTATCCAGTCTCTTTAGTGTATGAACAAATTTAAATGTGTTTTGTAGTAGTTGCCGAAAGTATAGCCATAATGATGCTGTTGTAAGTAATTTTTCTTGCATACAAAACAATATATCCATTTATCAATTAGCAATAAGACTATTTCAAATTCTTACATAGTTGCATGTTAAAGTATTATGTATTTTACAGTGTGGAAGGAATTAGTGATCTTTTCAAATTGAAGTCTCAAAAGTTTCACTCGTTGGAATTTATCACTTTCAGAAATCTTCTGTAGATATTGAGTTTTCCGAGATTAGCACCTCTATATTAAGTAACATATGTTTTAACTCAATATTTGCAGAAATATTATTAACTTAGGGTCGTTAAAATAGTTCTATAATGCTTAATAACAGATTAACAGGGGCACAGCATTTGAAGTACTGCTAAAGTTACTGCATTGTATTTGAGTCACAGAAACAATTAGGTTAGCCTCGAAGAAAAACAGCATACACGCCAAGTCAAGCAGCCTTAATGCAGCATGATTGACAAGAGTCTTTCTCAATGGTAAGAGCACAATGGTAATGCTCAATGGTTTATAAAACTAAACTCTTAACTTCTTTTAAGTTTTAAAATGAATTATAACCTTAACACATTTAACTTTTGACCAAATTATAGAGTATGTATTGTCATTTTACATAGCAAGTATCAAATTCTACTGAATAGTTAAAAGACAACTAAAATTTGTACTATGGATTTCATTTAATATATTCTCGAGTAATTCACAATCTATATTGTACATAAATAAATCTTTATCAATTTCACTTTCCAGGAACAAAGTTAGTGGCAAAAGCCCAAGCATTGTTGGCAACAGGGTCGGCAAGATGGTCAGCAAGGTTCTCCAACGGTCCCTTTCCTGTCACAATTGCTTGTACAAAGAATCCGAACATTGAAAACATAGCCAATCTTCCATTTTTGATCTCCTTCACCTTCAATTCAGCAAATGCTTCTGGGTCATCAGCAAGTCCTAACGGGTCAAAGCTCCCACCAGGGTATAGAGGGTCAACCACCTCACCAAGTGGCCCACCGGCTATTCTGTAACCCTCAACAGCACCCATGAGGATCACTTGTGTAGCCCAGATAGCTAAGATGCTCTGTGCATGGACCAAACTTGGGTTACCCAAGTAGTCAAGTCCACCTTCGCTGAAGATTTGTGATCCGGCCTTGAACCAGACCGCTTCACCAAACTTAACACCATTGCGGGCCAAGAGCTCTGGGAAGACACACCCGAGAGCTCCAAGCATGGCCCATCTGCAGTGGATGACTTCAAGCTCACGGTTCTTGGCGAAAGTTTCAGGGTCAGCAGAAAGTCCAGCAGTGTCCCATCCATAGTCACCAGGGAACTCGCCAGTGAGATATGATGGTGCTTCACCTGAGAATGGACCCAAATACTTGACTCTGTCTGGGCCATACCATGGGCTGCTTGAAGGAGCTGCTTTGGTAGCAGTTTTCCTCATGGATACCTTGCCATTTCCGGCATTTGTGGATGCAGATGGGATGGATTTCAGGACTTGTCCTGCGAAAGATGAGGATAGAGCCATTGTTGAAGCAGCCATTTATAGATATGAAGGTTTGAATGAAGGAAAGTAGAATGAGGTTAATGTGTTGGTTGCTTGAGTTTATTCTGTACAGGTCTTCTATATATACAATTAGATTCTGATCTAATGAGATATTTATCTCCATTTCTATTGGTTCATGATATTTCCATTTGAGCCCATAGGCAGGCCTAGTCACAATATCCAGTTTGATTTTCTCACCAATTGGGAAATGACATGTGTGCTCTTTATCTAGGGGGCACATAAGACAAACATGATACTAAGAAATTTGATTAGCATTTAAAGCAGGAGATCTAGACTTCGATTTATAACCATAAAAAATGTATTTTCCTTCTTGGAGTATCATTTTATTACGATAGAAGCAATCTCAATCTGGAAAATGCTTTTGGAATACGTGTGTACATTATCGACTATCAAAAGTCAAAACTTTGTTGGACTTCTGAGAATCACTGCAACTATTTCAATGAAGTAACAGCGACCTGTTAATCATCAATAACATTATGTCAAAGATACAAGAAATATGTGGATTCGGACGTGTTGGTATATTGTCGAAGTCTTTATTGTTCCACTAGCTAGGATCAAATTGAAATTATCAGATGTCCCTTTCATTATTACAACCTTCTTTTTTGATGTCAAAGACCAGAAGCTACGCGAAAATTTTCATTGGATCTCGGTTGTTCTTAACAGCGATGGCTATTCATTTAAGTCTTCAGGTTTTATGTCAAACATAAGAAATGAGAGATCAGGCTGATCTTAATTCATTATACGTTTGGGAGGTTAACAATGATACCACAATTGCGGCACATGTTTTTCTCTAGTTTTGCACAAATTAATTAAATTACAGGAGTCTAGATATAGAATCATTTAACACAAGCCATTGGCCGTCAAATTTTTTTAGCTGTTCCGTTTCTAAGTACTTTTTTCTAGCTTCAACTTGAGCTTCAAATCTTTTAACCACAATAGCATACAACGCGCATCGTAACCATTCCACCTATCCCTGGTAGTTCCAACCTTAATCAAGCACAATAGTTTCAATCTTTTCATCAGGTAAGGATCTAGCCTGGTGGCGGGACATCCAATGTCTCTTGTGCTACTAATATTTGTTCAAAGAATCTAATAACCATTGATCATTTTTAGTTGTTTACATGAGAAAATTCGGGTGGATTTAATGTTGAAGAAGAAGATAAAGTGGTTGATATCAATAGTTACTGAAAGTTAATAGCTTATGTAACCTTAAAAACATAATTATCTCGATCGACAACTGAAGCAAAGAAACTAAACATTTCAGTATAATCTTGATACATCTGAATGCCCGGCCAAACGATCAAAAAAGGGGCTTATATTATGCAGCATGATTGACAGCAATAGTCTTTCTCAATGGTAAGAGCACAATGGTAATGCTCAATGGTTTATAAAACTGAACTCTAACTTCTTTTAAAAGGATTTACAAACTTAACACGTTTAACTTTCGTCCAAATTATAGAGTATGTATTGTCATTTTACATAGCATCAAATTCTACTGAATAGTTAAAAGACAACTAAAATTTGTACTATGGATTTCATTTAATATATTCTCGAGTAATTCACAATCTATATTGTACGTACATGAATAAATCTTTATCCATTTCACTTTCCAGGAACAAAGTTAGTGGCAAAAGCCCAAGCATTGTTGGCAACTGGGTCGGCAAGATGGTCAGCAAGGTTCTCCAATGGTCCCTTTCCGGTCACAATTGCTTGTACAAAGAATCCGAACATTGAAAACATAGCCAATCTTCCATTTTTGATCTCCTTCACCTTCAATTCAGCAAATGCTTCTGGGTCATCAGCAAGTCCTAACGGGTCAAAGCTCCCACCAGGGTATAGAGGATCAACCACCTCACCAAGTGGCCCACCAGCTATTCTGTAACCCTCAACAGCACCCATGAGGATCACTTGTGTAGCCCAGATAGCTAAGATGCTTTGTGCATGGACCAAACTTGGGTTACCCAAGTAGTCAAGTCCACCTTCGCTGAAGATTTGTGATCCGGCCTTGAACCAGACCGCTTCACCAAACTTTACACCGTTGCGAGCCAAAAGCTCTGGGAAGACACACCCGAGAGCTCCAAGCATGGCCCATCGGCAGTGGATCACTTCAAGCTCACGGTTCTTGGCGAAAGTTTCAGGGTCAGCAGAAAGCCCAGCAGTGTCCCATCCATAGTCACCAGGGAACTCGCCAGTGAGATATGATGGTGCTTCACCTGAGAATGGACCCAAGTACTTGACTCGGTCTGGGCCATACCATGGGCTGCTTGAAGGAGCTGCTTTGGTAGCAGTTTTCCTCATGGATACCTTGCCATTTCCAGCATTTGTGGATGCAGATGGGATGGATTTCAGGACTTGTCCTGCGAAAGACGAGGATAGAGCCATTGTTGAAGCAGCCATTTATAGATATGAAGGTTTGAATGAAGGAAACTAGAATGAGGTTAATGTGTTGGTTGCTTGAGTTTATTCTGTACAGGTCTTCTATATATACAATTAGATTCTGATCTAATGAGATATTTATCTCCATTTCTATTGGTTCATGATATTTCCATTTGAGCCCATAGGCAGGCCTAGTCACAATATCCAGTTTGATTTTCTCACCAATTGGGAAATGACATGTGTGCTCTTTATCTAGGGGGCACATAAGACAAACATGATACTAAGAAATTGGATTAGCATTTAAAGCAGGAGATCTAGTCTTCGATTTATAACCATAAAAAATGTATTTTCCTTCTTGGAGTATCATTTACGATAGAAGCAATCTCAATCTGGAAAATGCTTTTGGAATACTTGTGTACATTATCGACAGGGACGGAGCCAGGGGGTTCCCGCGGGTGCCCGTGCACCCCATGAATTTTTTCAATGTAGTGTTAATTTTTTGAAAACATCGCTTTTTTCTAAAGTCATCTTAAATGCACCCGGTCCATGCATTGAAATATGTTTCTAGTATTAGTGTTCAATTTTTTTTTGTGCACCCGGTCATCTTTATTCCTGGCTCCGTCCCTGAATATCGACTATCAAAAGTCAAAACTTTGTGGGACTTCTGAGAATCACTACAACTATTTCAATGAAGTAATAGCGACCTGTTAATCATTGATAACATTATATCAAAGATACAAGAAATATGTGGATTCGGACGTGTTGGTATATTGTTGAACATGAATTTTATGTCAAACATAAGAAATAAGAGATCAGGCTTATCTTAATTCATTATACCTCTGGGAAGTTAACAGTGATACCACAATTGCTGCACATGTTTTTCTCTAGTTTTGCACAAATGAAATTACAGGAGTCTAGATATAGAATCATTTAACAACCGTCAATTTTTTTTAGCTGTTCCGTTTCTAAGTACTTTTTTCTAGCTTCAACTTCAGCTTCAAATCTTTTAACCACAATAGCATACGACGTGCATCGTAATCATTCCACCTATCCCTGGTCATTCCCACCTTAATCAAGCACAATGGTTCAATCTTTTCATCAGTTAAGGATCTAGCATGGTGGCGGGACTATTCCAATGCCTCTTGTGTTAATAATATTTGTTCAAAGAATCTAATTATAACCATTGATCATTTTTAGTTGTTTACATGAGAAAATTCGGGTGGATTTAATGTTGAGGAAGAAGATAAAGGGGTTGATATCAATAGTTACTGAAAGTTAAAAGCTTATGTAGAATAATCTCGATCATCAAATTAAGCAAAGAAACTTAACATTTCAGTACAATCTTGGTACATCTGAATGCCCGGCCAAACGATCAAAAAAAGGGGCTTATATTATGCAGCATGATTGACAATAGTCTTTCTCAATGTAAGAGCACAATGATTTATAAAACTGAACTCTAACTTCTTTTAAAATGATTTATAACTTTAACACATTTGACTTTTGTCCAAATTATAGAGTATGTATTGTCATTTTACATAGCAAGTATCAAATTCTACTGAATAGTTAAAAGACAACTAAAATTTGTACTATGGATTTCATTTAATATATTCTCGAGTAATTCACAATCTATATTGTACGTACATAAATAAATCTTTATCCATTTCACTTTCCAGGAACAAAGTTAGTGGCAAAAGCCCAAGCATTGTTGGCAACTGGGTCGGCAAGATGGTCAGCAAGGTTCTCCAATGGTCCCTTTCCGGTCACAATTGCTTGTACAAAGAATCCGAACATTGAAAACATAGCCAATCTTCCATTTTTGATCTCCTTCACCTTCAATTCAGCAAATGCTTCTGGGTCATCAGCAAGTCCTAACGGGTCAAAGCTCCCACCAGGGTATAGAGGATCAACCACCTCACCAAGTGGCCCACCAGCTATTCTGTAACCCTCAACTGCACCCATGAGGATCACTTGCGTAGCCCAAATGGCCAAAATGCTTTGTGCATGAACCAAACTTGGGTTACCCAAGTAGTCAAGTCCACCTTCGCTGAAGATTTGTGATCCGGCCTTGAACCAGACCGCTTCACCAAACTTTACACCATTGCGAGCCAAAAGCTCTGGGAAGACACACCCAAGAGCTCCAAGCATGGCCCATCTGCAGTGGATCACTTCAAGCTCACGGTTCTTGGCGAAAGTTTCAGGGTCAGCAGAAAGTCCAGCAGTGTCCCATCCATAGTCACCAGGGAACTCGCCAGTGAGATATGATGGTGCTTCACCTGAGAATGGACCCAAATACTTGACTCGGTCTGGGCCATACCATGGGCTGCTTGAAGGAGCTGCTTTGGTAGCAGTTTTCCTCATGGATACCTTGCCATTTCCAGCATTTGTGGATGCAGATGGGATGGATTTCAGGACTTGTCCTGCGAAAGACAAGGATAGAGCCATTGTTGAAGCAGCCATTTAAAGATACGGTGGTTGGAATGAAGGAAAGGAGAGTGGGTTTTTTGTGTTGGTTGCTTGAGAATTTGTTTAGCATAGGTATTGTATATATACATGTAAAGTATGATCTAATGAGATATTTATCTCCATTTCTATTGGTTGATGATATTTCTGCTAAGCAAATAAACAGGCCTAGTCACAATACCATGCATCAGATGGGTTTAACTTTCTTACCAATTAGAAAATGCCATGTGTCATGTGTGCTCTTATCTAGTTGGCACAATATGTTCCAGGACAAGTAGGAGATCTCCTCTTTGATTCACAACCTTAGAATAGTCTCTTATTTTCATACTTGAATATTTCCTATCCTAAAAAATAATGCCAAGCATATCGAGTTCAATTCCGAAACTTGCAGGGCTTCTGAAAAGGGTCTAAATAATGCTGCTATTTCATTGAAACAATAGCAACTTATTTTAATCGCCATAGATATCAACTAGTGATTAAAAGTATTAGTGTATTACATAGACCGTTCAACCCAAACCTGTATGACCCGTTTCTTAGAAGCGCCCATTTTGACTCGGCTCGTCCCCTCAACCCGCCCAACCAACCCATTTTGCTATCTCTACATCGACTGCATACCGCAATAGTAATGTGTTCGGTATTATAAACTAGATTGTTGCAACATACTAGAAGGATTTGTGACATAGGATAGAAGCATATATGTTGTCAATCGCTGGATCCAACCTAACTTTATCGGCATAGGATATGACCATATGTGATTTACAACAAACAATATTATTTGTACAGATTCAACTAGGAGTGGTTCCAAGTTGATCTTCATCATGTTATTCAGGCCAACTCGAATCTAAGTTTGTATAGAATAACCGAGTTTAAATCATATGCCGAGTCTAGCTCGACCCAACTCACAAGGACTTGGACTGCAATTACTTATTGAACTAATTAAGCTAAGAGAGCCCATTTAACTAATTTTGAAATGAATTGCTAATACATATTCAAGTTATACAAGTATTTAGAGTTGCATACGAGACTTGTTTTGATTTACCCAAATCAATTAGGAGAAATTAAAAGTGACAATGTGAAACTGATCATATAATAGACGATGTGTTTCGACACGTAGAATCTGAAGCAAGCTCACGTCCGAGAGCAAGCAGTATTATTATTAAGAAACAAGACATACATAGTCACACTACACTCATCTTATTTCTTTATTTAACTATAGATTATTGTACATAAATAGGAAAGGGTAGCTAGTTTATATATGTAGCAAATTTATAAACTTATTTAACATATGATTATGGTACTGATCTAGCTATTATAATCGATCAAGACGAACAAGTGACACAGTTGCAACCCGGTGCACACTTGCAAAAGGCCTTTCCAGTGCCCCTCGATGTTTGGGAGCAAGTATCGTCGCAAGGGTTGCATCCGCAGTGTTCGCCGCACGAACATCTCTTGTGCTCTCCACCGCTACTCGCCATGCCCCCACCCTTGCATCTGCATGCATGCAACCACATATCCAAATATTAGCATAGGGGACCATATAAGGGGGTTCTCCGGGGTTCACAGAACCTTATAGATATTTTTCGCGTAGTGTAAATTTTCGTCAAAAATCCAGAATTTTCCGAAATATACATGATCCAAAATTTGTGTAGCATATCTTATAATAACGATAATTATAATAATAATATAAACGACTTAATGAAGCACCTGCATGTAACTCCACCAGGACATGGCGAAGGACAGCCACACCTCTCATCACATATAACACCACTTCCTCTCATGTCAGCCATTGATTATAACTTTAACAGCTTTTGATGATATATTTTTATTGATCTCTTGGATAGCTAGCTATATCTTCTAGTCGGCTAGTATATAAATTTCTAAGCTGGAGAGTACGAGAAAGAGCCAGGTAACACACAGGTGGCGAGTCGTGGTACTAGAAACATCCACATTTGGACATGTCGTGGCGTTACATACTTACATCATCTAATATACTAGACACCATAAGTCCAAATTAAACCAATCCATTTAATGTAAGAGCCTTTGTTTTTCGAAAAGTATTGATATATAAAACGAACCAAAAGGTCCAAAACAACAATAGGTCCAGGCCCATAACTTAGAAGGCACAGACATTACGCTAAACATAGAACATAGAAGAAATAAAGAACAAACAAACTGTATTAATGGCAATTTTTTTCACACCAATTGCAATATCACTTATCTCACAAATGCCTCCAGCGAAGCTTGAACCTACAACCTTTAGGTCGGTAGGCAACTCACATACCACTAGACCAAAGGCCTCGGATTTAAGAGCCTTTTAATGTATGAACCTAATTAACCAATTCTGCTTGACTTTAATAAACTAAGATAATTATATGTCTTTTCAAACAGATTTTACATACTTACATAGAAGCGGGGACGTTCTCGAGATACCGGAGGCCCTTGGACGAGAATTAAAATGAGGTTTCAAAAGAGTAGTTAAATATATCGTAGTTTTAAAACGTCGAAGATAGCTATTTACGTAAAGTTTATTTTACTTGGCATTATTTAATGCAAGCTGTTAAATAAGTGTAATTTTAGCTAGCCTTATATTTGAGGGCAAAAAAGGATTTTTAAAGGATAGAGCCATTGTTGAAGCAGCCATTTATAGATATGAAGGTTTGAATGAAGGAAAGGAGAGTGAGGTTTTTGTGTTGGTTGCTTGAGAATTTGTTTAGCATAGGTATTGTATATATACAAGTGAAGTATGATCTAATGAGATATTTATCTCCATTTCTATTGGTTGATGATATTTTCGCTGAGCAAATAAACAGGCCTAGTCACAATACCATGCATCAGATGGGTTTAACTTTCTTACCAATTAGAAAATGCCATGTGTCTTGTGTGCTCTTATCTAGTTGGCACAATATGTTCCAGGACAAGTAGGAGATCTCCTCTTTGATTCACAACCTTAGAATAGTCTTCTTATTTTCATACTTGAATATTTCCTATCCTAAGAAATAATGCCAAGCATATCGATTTCAATTCCGAAACTTGTAGGGCTTCTGAAAAGGGTCGAAATAATGATGCTATTTCACTGAAACAATGGCAACTTGTTTTAATCACCATAGATATTAACTAGTGGATGAAAGTATTAGCGTATTACATAGACCGTTCAACCCAAACCTGTATGAACCGTTTCTTAGAAGCACCCATTTTAACTCAGCTTGTCACCTCAACCCGCCCAACCGACCCATTTTGCCACCTCTACATCGGCTGCATACCGCAATATCGACTGCATACCACAATAGTATATATATGTGATACACAAACACATGTAAATTGCTGGATACAACCTAATCTTATCGGCATAGGATATGACCATATGTGATTTACAACAAACAATGTTAGTTATTTGAACAGATTCAATTAGGAATGGTTCCAAGTTGATCTTTATCATATTCACGCCGACTCAAATCTAAGTTTGTATAGAATAACCGAGTTTAAATCATATGGCGAGTTGAACTCGAGCTAACTCACAAGGACTTGGACTGTAATTCCTTATTGAACTTAAGAGAGCCCTAGCTATGTAACTAATTTTGAAATGAATTGCTAATACTATGTTCAAGTTATACAAGTATTTAGAGTTACATATGAGACTTGTTTTGATTCACCCAAATCAATTAGGAGAAAAGGTGACGATGTGAAACTGATGGAATAGACGATGCGTTTCGACACGTAGAATCTGAAGCAAGCTCACGTCCGAAAGCAAGCAGTATTATTATTAAGAAACAAGACATACATAGTCACACTACACTCATCTTATTTCTTTATTTAACTATAGATTATTGTACATAAATAGGAAAGGGTAGCTAGTTTATGTAGCAAATTTATAAACTTATTTAACATATGATTATGGTACTGATCTAGCTATTATAATCGATCAAGACGAACAAGTGACACAGTTGCAACCCGGTGCACACTTGCAAAAGGCCTTTCCAGTGCCCCTCGATGTTTGGGAGCAAGTATCGTCGCAAGGGTTGCATCCGCAGTGTTCGCCGCACGAACATCTCTTGTGCTCTCCACCGCTACTCGCCATGCCCCCACTCTTGCATCTGCATGCATGCAACCACAAATCCAAATATTAGCATAGGGGTCGGATAAGGGGGTTCTCGGGGTTCACAGAACCTTATGGATATATATTTTTCGCGTAGTGTAAATTTTCGTCAAAAATCCAGAATTTTCCGAAATATACATGATCCAAAATTTGTGTAACATATCTTATAATAACGATAATAATAATAATAATAATGATATAAACGAGTCAATGAAGCACCTGCATGTAACTCCACCAGGACATGGCGAAGGACAGCCACACCTCTCATCACATATAACACCACTTCCTCTCATGTCAGCCATTGATTATAACTTTAACAGCTTTTGATGATATACTTTTATTTATCTCTTGGATAGCTAGCTATATCTTCTAGCTAGTCGGCTAGTATATAAATTTCAAAGCTGGAGAGTACGAGAAAGAGCCAGGTAACACACAGGTGGCGAGTCGTGGTACTAGAAACATCCACATTTTGACATGTCGTGGCGTTACGTACTTGCATCATCTAATATACTAGACACCATAAGTCCAAATTAAACCCAATCCATTTAATGTAAGAGCCTTTGTTTTTCGAAAAGTATTGATATATAAACGAACCAAAAGGTCCAAAACAACAATAGGTCCAGGCCCATAACTTAGAAGGCACAGACATTACGCTAAACATAGAACATAGAAGAAATAAGGGATAATTGTTTCTAAATGTATCGAACTTGCCACATTTTACTATGTTGTGTAATGAACTTTTTTTTCTGCTAATGTGTGTATCAAACTGCCTAATCCGTTCTATTCAGTGAATACTAACGTGATTAAGGTTTATCCGTTAGAGTAAATTACATAAATCGTCCTTGTGGTTAGGCCCAAATCGTAAGTTTCGTCCTTTTCTCTAAAAAATTGCTAACG
>LBNU01036325.1:135015-163114 GCA_014162995.1 Artemisia annua | reverse complement strand
AAAAAAAAAAAAAAAAAAAAAAAAAAAAAAAAAAAAAAAAAAAAAAAAAAAAAGTGGAGCATTATGAGTTTATGAGAAAAGTTCAATGTAGATCAAATATTGTCTAATGATCCAATCAACCGATCATTGTCATCCATTTTTTAATCAAAACAAAGAAAACAAATTTTCATTATCTTTTTAAAAATTAAATATGTCGCCAAAAACCGTTAATCGTTACGCAAAACGAATTATACCATCGCAACGAGAATTAAATCATCCTTCTATAAACAGGCACTTCAATATACTTTCGAAAAAAAAAATATCAAAAGTATATCGAAGTGTCCGTCTACTGAAAGATAAAAAATATACTCGTCACGATGGTGTATTTTTTTTCACATGACGATTTACCGTTTCCAAGATATTTTTAAAAAAGAGATAGAAAGTGGGCTTTTTTTTCTTTCTTTTTTTTTTCTTTTTTTTTTCTTTTATTTAAATAAAAAATGAGTGACTATGATTAGTTCACTAGATCTTTAGACAATTTTGGTTCTACATTGATATCAACTTATGAGTTTTTAATGTAATTTATATAAATCGTATAGTTGAAAGTGAAGATGCGACCATAGTAAAAAGGTGATATAAAAATATGAGTAATGCTAGACTCACATAAAATTTACAAAAATAAAATAAAATAAATAAAATAAAAAAATAAAAAATTTCATAAATGATGTGGCTATGTGTGATTGGTGATTTTATCTACGATTTCTTTTTCTTCCTCTATCACACATAGCAGCAATATTGTGTGAATTTATTTTTGTGTAAATCTTATGTGGGTCTAACATTATTCTAAAAACACTTATTGTATCAACTCAAAAGACTAAACTATCATTATGTTACTATTCATTTCAAAATTGTGTACTCTTTTCGGTCTTAATTTATTTGTCTGTTTTAACTTTTTAAAGTCTTTCTTTATTTGACCTATGTATTATTGTTTGTTTTATATAATAATTGATGAAAATTATACCAATGAAAATACATTTAAACCCAAATTCATTCATATATTTTGCATCAATTATTATATAACAAAGAAATGTTAAGGTCAAAATCGAAAAGAAAAAAAAACTTCAAAAAATCAAAAAATTAACAAATAAATTGAGTTGAAAGAAGTATTTATTTGCAAATTGATATTAAGGGATGTATCAAACAAAAACAACTAATCTATCTTTATTTTACTATGCATTTCAAGATTATTTGCAAAAGGATGATGATTGAGCTTTTCCATACCTAGTCCCAGTTTCGGTTAAAAACCCAAAATCATATTATCCTTTTGCAAATAATCTTGAAATGCATACTAAAATAAAGAGAGTTTACTAAATTTAATCTACTAGGTTAATAATAATAATAATAATAATAATAATAATAATAATAATAATAATAATAATAATAATAATAATAATAATAATAATAATAATAATAATAATAATAATAAATAAAATGCTGCTACTATTTCATGCAAGTATCATAAAAATTGTTGTTATTCAATATTTTTATTTAACGGATGCCCAAAAGACATTGGTAAAATATCATTAACTAGTAACATTAATTTTAAGCAAAAAAATTTATTTAATACACATTAATCAAACATAAAAATCACATTAATCAAACATGTTTTTTTTTTTTAATTTAATTAACTCTCAACATTTATTTTTTATGCATCGAAACTAATGCTTTAAGAAAAATTCTATGTTTATCCAATATCTCAAAACTTACATATTATCTAAAAAACAAGTTTTCAAAGTACAAGTAGTATAATGTTTTTAAAACATGTGTCAGAAATATAAAATTAAAACATTTAAGTTGAGTAAATATAAAATTGGTTCAATGCTTTATGGACACTCTTTAAACAAATTTATATTAAATAAAGTTTTGGGTTATTGAAGTATGGAGATGATGTTTAACTAACTATCTTTTTTTCTTTGGAATTTTGTGACTTCATTTTCTTACTTTTTTGTGTCGACTTGTGTAATCATTTTTGTAATGAAATCTTTGTCGCGTTTAGCACTATAAAAACAAGAAATCTTATTAATAATAAGGATGAAGAAAATCTATGCACCCATTCCCATTTGCGATTTGCCAATAAAAGTCAACTTATGTTTTATCATTGATCACTAATACACATAATGTTGACTATCTTTGCCATTTTCGTTGGTTCACCACTACCCATCTACTCATTATAGTCAAACCATTATGTGCAAAAAACCTAAAAAAAAGTCTGATTCAATTTTCATAGACAGTGGCGGATCAAGACCTAGAGTCATCAATTCATCATATTCGTTTTATGAAAAGTATTGAAAATTGTTGCTTAAAAATTAATGACCAGGTTCATTTTAAAAAAAAAACTCAGTATATTTGACATAACTTTACATTACGCAAGAAAAATTCATGAGGTTCTCGTTCACTCTCGAGAACTCTCTCGGTCTGCCCCTGTTCGTAGGGTGTTTCTTGTAAAAAGGTTCTCAACAAAAAAGCTAATTATGTTTGTATTTCTATTCGATAAGAACTACATGTTGATCACGGTCTTGAAAAAAGAATGTGTACTCATTTAATCCCTAGAACGAGTTACAACTATTTAAATCTTTATGCCAGAAAAATTTAGTATCACCGATGGTCCAAACCCCAAGTAGAACACTGCTTCAGTATCGAATGCTAAAACTTGAGGAATATTGCCGAACAACGTAAGCGAATAATTTTTACATGAACATAAGACTTTACTTGTGAAACAACAAAGAGTTACCTCTAACTTGTGTTGGTACATTATACTTGAACCTTTCTTGTCGTGAAGTGCAAAATGGGGCCAAATATTAATATGAAATTATGATAGTATTATTAAGATTTATTATAAGAATAAATTTGGTAGGTTGTGGAAATTAATTAAAAGGGTGAGGAAGCAGAATCCAAAAGAAAGGATGGAGCCACAGACACCACTCGCTTAAAGCTGATTCCATGTTTTCCCGTTCCCGAATCCACCACTTGAGCTTATTTTAACCCAAACGATTGTAAAATTAAAATAAGAAAAAACAACTGTTATGCATTTACATAAATAGGTGTAAATTTGTCACTTTTATTTAAAATGTGTGGTTAAAAACATTGGTCACTCTTTTTATTTTAATTTTTCTTCTTATTGTATCTCTTATTTGAGCTTATTTTGATGTAAACAAAAGAAAACCAAAAATTAAAGATGATTGACACCAATTTTGAAAACGGCTTTTAGGCGCCTATTATGTCATTTAGTTTAGATAAAGACTCGTTCGTCCTAAATAGTCGGAGCAGAAGAAACATCACTTGTTTACCCATTTATCAAAGAAGTTATTATTGCGCGTAACAATTAATCGAGTCACAAGTATCATGTATACCAAGCAGTAATTCGAGTAGACATAAATGAATGCACCTTCAATTCATTAGAGCTATGGGTACGGTGCGCCATGGCTCAAGCCATGGGCTTCGGCGCCACCCTATGGCACGACATGCCACACCGTACCTCGCGCCAAACCCTCTCGCGCCACCACCACCAGCCCACGCCGTGGGATTTTCCTCTTCTTTTTTTCTTTTTTCTTTTAAGTGGTATTGTGTTTTTGTGTGAGGTTTTGTGTTTTTATTTGTGTTTGTGTTTGCAAGTTCTGGTGGTTCTGTGATGTGTTATTTTTTTCATTATTTTTTGTGTGTGTGTGTGTGTGTTTTGCAGGTGTCGGAGGAAGAAGACGAGTACATTGTTTTTACTTTGACACATGTTTTCAATTAACGTTATATATTGATGCAAGTTTCCTAGAAGATAAGATACACTGTTTTTACTTTTGAGCATTGGGCTGCATGTTAAACTTTTGGGTTGCATGTTTTTACTTTTGGGCTGCAAGTTTCCTAGAAGATAAGTTTGCACTTTGAGATAAAATTGTTTTATTTAAAAAAAAAATATAAAAGAAAAAAAAATATATTCACCATGGCACCAGAAAACTGGTGTTATGCCAGGGAGGGGTATTTTGGTGCCATAGCCAAAACTGGTGCCATTGACAAAAAGTGCTGAGATGGCACAACTTTTTCCCATGGCACCACCCAACGGCACCAACTGTACCTAGCGCTCTTAGGTGAGTTATATGGGGAAGATAACAAAATATTGTGTAAGCTCATTTAAAATTGCATGTTCATCTTTTTCCATACCATAAGATTTTTCTCTTTATAAAATATCTACTCAAATCAAACCACATACTTTTATGCAATAATAAATAATGGCAGTTTGAAATAGTACCACACTCAAATTTTGAAAAAGAACAACCAAGTAAAATAATGAAAGCTGTCACCAGCCCATTTCCATTTACATTTTTCCTCTCAAAAACATACAACAAAGTGAACAAGCCCTTTATATATCACTCACTTATTTACACAACACTCACTCATTCTCTCCATTTCTTATTATCTTATATCCAAAATGTCTAATTTACATTTCTTCTTTTTGTTCTTAGCACTACTATTTGTTTATACAATTGATGCTGCTAATGTGCAAACACTTGATACAAAAAGTTACACATATGTTAACCCAAACATACCACAAGCTAAAACCTTAACAAGTTCTAAGAAATTCGAAGGCTCATCGGACTTGGTAAACCTAAGGTATCATATGGGCCCAGTTCTTTCGTCCCCGATCAACATTTACTTGATCTGGTACGGAAAATGGGCCCCTTCACAAACACTACTTATCAAAGACTTTTTGAGATCCATCTCCACCACTAACCACCGTGCCGCCCCTCACCCTTCGGTGGCAGACTGGTGGCAGACTGTTTCTCTTTATACTGATCAAACTAATGCCAATATCTCACGTAACGTCCTCATTGCAGGTAAATATTTTTTCTATAGTTTCTCTCTCACATAAGTGTCCATTTTCACAGTCTCACTGTTTTAAAATAATAATTTTAAAACAGTGTGATACTGTGTAAATTCAAAAGTTAATTCAATAAAAGTCATTTTCATAATTTTACCACTAAGTAATTTGAAAGTTGATACTCCATCGTTTCAATATAATTGTCTACCGACAAAAACACGCAGTTTAAGAACATCATTATCATTACAGCTTTAATTTTCAAACTTTTTGTATAATAAGAGTTTTACTTTTAAATAATTACAGTAGTTTAAATTCTTTTAACTATTTGTAATAATAAAAGGGTAATATGATAAACTCGAGCTAAATAACACATACAATATATACATTACAGCTGTCTCACGGAAATAATGCAATTTGCAGGTGAATATCACGACAGTAAATACAATTAAGGTTATTTTTTGTTTTAAATGGCACTGAAAGCTTGTGCTATTTACTTCATTTTGATGTTTAGGTTCATTCATTTTTTATTAGTATTAGGCTATTATGAAAATGGATTTTTGGAAATGTGCATAAAACCGGGTCTAACCGGGTTGACCCGGCGGTCGAACCGGTTGACCCGGCGACCCGGTGACCTGGTGATTCGGCCGGGTCGATCCCAAACCCGGGTTTCAAAACATTGATTTTAACCCAAACGATTGTAAAATTAAAATAAGAAAAAACAACTATTATGCATTTACATAAATAGGTGTAAATTTGTCACTTTTATTTAAAACGTGTGGTTAAAAACACTGCTCACTCTTTTTATTTTAATTTTTCTTCTCATTGTATCTCTTATTTGAGCTTATTTTGATGTAAACCAAAGAAAAGCGCTACTAGTTATTTACAACTAGTATTCGTTATTGAAAACCAAAGTTTAAAGATGATTGACACCAATTTTGAAAACAGCTTTCAGGCGCCTATTATGTCATTTAGTTTAGATAAAGACTCGTTCGTCCTAAATAGTCGGAGCAGAAGAAACATCACTTGTTTACCCATCTATCAAAGAAGTTATTATTGCGCGTAACAATTAATCGAGTCACAAGTATCATGTATACCAAGCAGTAATTCGAGTAGACATAAATGAATGCACCTTCAATTCATTAGGTGAGTTATATGGGGAAGAT
Organism: Artemisia annua; assembly: GCA_014162995.1. Lineage (NCBI taxonomy): Eukaryota > Viridiplantae > Streptophyta > Magnoliopsida > Asterales > Asteraceae > Artemisia > Artemisia annua. The sequence goes on along the minus strand of LBNU01036325.1, from coordinate 157,105 downwards.
AACAAAATATTGTGTAAGCTCATTTAAAATTGCATGTTCATCTTTTTCCATACCATAAGATTTTTCTCTTTATAAAATATCTACTCAAATCAAACCACATACTTTTATGCAACAATAAATAATGGCAGTTTGAAATAGTACCACACTCAAATTTTGAAAAAGAACAACCAAGTAAATTAATGAAAGCTGTCACCAGCCCATTTCCATTTACATTTTTCCTCTCAAAAACATACAACAAAGTGAACAAGCCCTTTATATATCACTCACTTATTTACACAACACTCACTCATTCTCTCCATTTCTTATAACCAAAATGGCTAATTTATATTTCTTCTTTTTGTTCTTAGCAATTGTTTATACAATTGATGCTGCTAATGTGCAAACACTAGACACAAAAAGCTACACGTATGTTAACCCAAACATACCACAAGCTAAAACCTTAACAAGTTCTAAGAAATTCGAAGGCTCATCGGACTTGGTAAACCTAAGGTATCATATGGGCCCAGTTCTTTCGTCCCCGATCAACATTTACTTGATCTGGTACGGAAAATGGGCCCCTTCACAAACACTACTTATCAAAGACTTTTTAAGGTCCATCTCCACCACCAACCACCGTGCCGCCCCTCACCCTTCGGTGGCAGACTGGTGGCAGACTGTTTCTCTTTATACTGATCAAACTAATGCCAATATCTCACGTAACGTCCTCATTGCAGGTAAATATTTTTTCTATAGTTTCTTTTTCACTTAAGTGTCCACTTTCACATTCTCACATAGTTTTATTTTAAAACTGTGTGAGACAGTGTAAATCTAAAAGTTAATTCAATCATTTTGATAATTTTAGTGCTAAGTAATTTGAAAGTTTATACTCTCCTCGTCTTAATATAATTGTCTGCCGACAAAAAATACGCAGTTTAAGAACATCATTATCATTACAGCTTTATTTTTCAAACTTTTTGTATAATAAGAGTTTTACTTTTAAATAATTAATTTAAATTCTTTTAACCCTATTTGTAATAATAAAAGGGTAATATGATAAACTCGCGCTAAATAAACACGGACAATATATACATTACAGCTGGCTCACGGAAATAATGCAATTTGCAGGTGAATATCACGACAGTAAATACACCCATGGGACCCACCTCACACGCTTGACAATCCAAGACGTCATCGCCACGTCAGTAACATCAGCTCATTTCCCAGTCGACCACAAAAACGGGATATACCTAGTACTGACGTCATCCGACGTCACCATGCAAGATTTCTGTCGTGCAGTTTGCGGCTTTCACTACTTCACATTCCCATCAAAAGTAGGGTACACTTTACCCTACGCGTGGGTGGGCAACTCCGGGAAACAATGTCCCGAAGTATGCGCGTACCCATTTGCAGTACCCGCGTACATGAAAGGCGGTGGGCCAGGAGTACTGGCCCCGCCTAACGGGGACGCGGGTATTGATGGGATGATAAGTGTCATAGGACATGAGTTGGCTGAGCTGGCATCTAACCCGTTGGTTAATGCATGGTATGCGGGTGAAGACCCGACTGCCCCGACCGAAATAGGTGATTTGTGTGAAGGGCTATACGGGTCGGGTGGTGGAGGCGGGTATATTGGTGAGGTTATGAAAGATGGGTCGGGTCGGACTTTTAATATGAATGGGATAAGAAAAAGGAGGTTTTTGGTACAATGGATATGGAGCCCCGTATTGAAAGCTTGTGCTGGACCTAATGCTAAAGATTGATGCATGCATTAATGTATTGTACTATGTGCACTCAAAGTGGTGACTGAAAAGAGTAAAGTTGAGAGGAAATAATGGGATGTGTGAGAGATGGTGGACCATGGTAGAAATTTTTTACTTTTTACTTTTTAAATTTTGTTGATAGGTTTTGTTAGGTTGAATAATTTATTTTTTGAGATTTATTTTATGTATAGAGAAGATATTTTGACATATGGGGTTTAATATATAAACACATATTGTAATTTTGGATATTTGGTTGTGTACTTTTGAAGGTGTTAGGCTAAATGCAATTGATATAAGCTTAATTAGCAATCACAGTAGAAAATGCCATGATTTAATGTTGTTCGATTGATCAAAGAAGGTTGACCGACATCTACGAGCAAAAGGTACTCTTTCGTTTTAGGTAAATCGAATAGGAAGGACATAACACATAAGGCGTGAAAATTTAAATAATCAGGAACCGGGAGCATGTATTAAACTCGAGCACAATATTAGGTCGGGCCTTAGAACATCCAGAAAAAATGCTGCTAAGTCAAATGGTGATTTAAACAGAGTTTTATGTTGCTTACATGAAAAGATGTACGGAGTAATACTAATGTCTAATCATCTAGGTTTGGGTTCATCAATCCGTGATTGACGATTTCATGTTACAAGATACACATTTTGAATGTTAAAATATTTGTAGTTAAATCATTTAAAGCTGATGACTACCTTTATGTGCAAAAGAAAATTACTAGTCCTGATTACGAAGTATTAAAATGATACAAAAGAGGAAAGCTCACATGTCTTTTGACTCGTGGCGTCGTGCCAAATGTAGTTTGATTTTACTAGTTAAATTATTGATCATATTCACTATTCAAACTATATGATATAATGTTATTTAAACTACGAAGTAGGTTTTTCTAACCATAATTACTTCCACACAAATATACATAGCTTATAAATCTAAATGAAGTTTTTGGGTTTAACACGCTACGATATTTGATGTATTCATTAGAGAAATCTAAATGATAACAAACAGAAAAATAAGCATATTTCAAAAAGTGAACATTTATAATGGTATAAATTGGTTAAGTAATAAGGAGTACCATATCGGCATATCTAGACAACTTTTAACAAGAGTACATATTATGAAGGGACAATGTTTGTATATTTTTTCACATATAGTACATCTTTTTAGATTATCAAAGTATCAAAAATATCAAAATAGTAATTGTGGCACCAAACTCAATATGAAAATATCTTTGGACATTAGAAAGGAACATGTCATCTCGTTCCCAAAAGCGCGCCAATAATTTTTCCTTAAATATTTGACAACATAAAGTCCCTACCTATCATTACTTAACATTTATTTCTGAATTATTTTTTCACTAAGTAAGAGAGGTGGGAGTGGTCACGGGAAGGCACATGAGTGAAGGCTTGTGGCACGGGAACACCGCCGCCGGCCTTCTCTTGTGGCACGGGATCGAGCAAGTGCCAGAAACTTTCAGGCACGGGAAAAAATTAAAAAAGGAACGTTGAGATTTGGTTTTTGACCGTTTGTAAATAGCAACGGCTATTTTCTTTTCTTTTTTTGTTTTATATATAGCAACAGATGAATTGAACAAAGGAGAANCGTCGAAACAATTATGGAACGTGGCAAAAGAGGCGCTACTCGTGGTCGTGCTACTCGTGGTCATGGTCCTCGAATTCAATCACAACCCGGTCACGAATCATCTTCTTCACAACCCGGTTACCACCCACAAATGTACCCGCAATCTCCACCATTTTTCTACTCCCAACAACCCCTCCCGCAACTTCCTCCTAACTTCGAGGTGTTTGATTATCAATATACCCAACAACCCCCACCGCAAATGCCTACTAACTTCGACCCGTATGAGCCGCGCTATACCCAACAAAAAAGGCGTGACCGAGTTAGTGAACCGTTACCCATTCGTGAAGATACCGATGATGATGAATATTTAGATCATGTTAACGTGGTACCCGAGACACAACCAATGAATGAAGAAGCCGTGCAAGTCGAACAAGATGTACAAGAAGTTGAAGAGGTCGAGGTAACGCGGCCTAAAAAAAAAGTCAATACGGTTTGGACGCCCGATGAGGAGGAGGCGTTAGCTAAGGCTTGGATAAAAATTTCGGTGGACCGAGAAGTTGGTGACCGTCAAACAAAGGATGGTTTTTGGAGGCGAGTTCACACGCATTTTAAAACTCTTATGCCGAGGACCCAACGCACTAAAGATCAATTGAACTCGAAATGGACTCCTATGCACTCTTTTATCGCGGCGTTCAACGGTTACTTTATACAAGCGGTATATATTTTTTTTCTTCATAATATATATATATATATATATATATATATATGTTTTGTATACATACTTGTTTTATATTGTTTTGTGTAGTCACGTTTGAAAGAAAGCGGATGCGACGATCTTCAAGTTTATGAGAGAGCCCAACTCGATTTTGAAAAACAATATAAGAAAGCTTTCTCGCATACCAAAGCGTGGCGCATTCTCAAAGATCAAGAAAAGTGGAAAGAACAAGCGTCGGTTAATCAGACTCAAGAATCCACGGGATCGAGCAAGAAAAGAAAGTCGTCGGAATCAAGTAGCGCTCAAACGCCAATAAACGTGGAAGATTTCGAATGTGAGTTACCGAACCTCAACGAGAACCCAACTCCATCACGTCAACCGAGAGGCAAAAAAAAGGTGAGTTCTGGAGATTCAAGCCGAAGTTCGATGCGTGATACCCTTGCAAGTTACGCGGCCGAAAAGAAAATTTTAATGCAGTCGCAGTTGGAGATTCAAAAGAAAAAAGACGATGAATTTTTCAAGTTTATTGATGGGGAGGTCTACAATCGTGACATGAAGTTCGTTATGGACCCGCACGACCATATCCCGGACCCTGCTTTTAAGGAATTCGTCATCCAAAAAAAACGCGAGATATGCGCCAAATACGGGTGGCCGTGTAGTTTGTAGGATTTAATGTTTTTAACTTTAGTTTTAATTGAATTTTAGTTATTTTATGTTTTTTAGAAAAATTATGTAATTTTTTTATTTAAGTTTTAATGGAATTTTAGTTTCTTTAATAATTTTAATGGAATTTAAAAAAGAAAAAAGAAAAAAAAAAAGAAGTGAGTGAAGGGTGAGTGAAGTGATGCCTCTAAAAAATGAGTGAGTGAAAGAAAAAGTGGGTGGATGATGTGGCATAAGGGGATTGGTTGGGAGTGGGTGATGGTGGTGTGGTGCATGAACCACTCCCTCCCCCCTAAAAAACTGATCAAAGTTCACATCCAATTCTAATATACCACTGTAAGTTTTCTTACACGGGAGAGGTGAAGGGGAGGCGAGCTCATTACACGGTAAAGGCGAGGGATGATTTTTCCTGTTAAAGGAGATCGTCTAATTGACGTGTTTAAAAAGGTGGAAAATGATATAGAAACCTAAACATGTAGCTAATTTGTGCCTAAATAAATTGGCAAAAATTTGTAAACTTGTGAGTTCCTACGTTATCAACAACATAATACTGTCATGTAAGTTTAGGCATATATTTAGCTACACCAATCAAACATGCAAAGCAATTACCTAAAAAGTTTTGTGTGTATGTATGAGTATTTTTACATAAAGTATAGGTAAATGATGAATGACGAGAACCTAGGTAAAATTGAGGGGAAAGTATAGGTAGTTTTACATTCATTCATACCTTAGAATTTAATAGCTAGTAGTTGTTACATTAAGTACGAATTTAAGTCGCATGTCTTATAAAAAAAAACTGTTGTTACTTGTGTATGTTTGATGTTAACAGTAATATATATTTAGCAAATACACAACCAACTAATTTCTCTTTTAGTATACTACAAATTTTTTATTTGAAAAGTTATATAAATAGCTAAGGAAGCCGGGTTTTGTTTAGTTTTTTTTTTTTTGTTTTTTTTTTTTGTTTTTTTTTTTTTTTTTTTTAACATGCTAAGGACCAATCAGAGCTCACATTATGATTGGTTTAGGGATGATGCATTGTAGATTTTTACTGTTTGCTACACATATGTGAGCTCTGATTGGTCTTTACAAACCCTACACAAGTACTATGTTGTTGCATGTCTTTTTCCATAATAAGTGGAGCCTTTTTTCATATCTATTACTCATTTTTAACTTATTTACTGTATTTTTCTTTTTAATTTATAATAACTAATTCCAATTCTAAATTATATTGGTATACCCTTTGTACATTCCTATCCTCCTTTTATCCATTTTAGTGAAATCACAAGACAGTTTGTATAGCCACAGCTCACTGTTCACCGCTCACAGCTTCTTAAAGACGTATTAGAAAAATGAGCTTTCCTAAAAAATAGCAATGCTCACCGCTCTTTTGCCAAACGAATACTAAAAATCAAAAACCTCATTACTCACTGTTCATCGCCCAAAAACCTCTGCGCCAAACATAGCCATAATACCAAACCCACCAAGAGTTGAGATCAATATATATCTTATATTTGTCATAGATCAAATAAACCAATCTTATTCACCTATTTTTCATCAAAATTAATAAAAAAAACTATTTTCCACTTTTTTATAAACAAATATATCTTGCAAACGGTAAATCTTCAAGCTGCGAAAAATACACAATCGCAACGAGAATTAAATTATCTTTCTATATATATGCACTTCTATATACTTTCGACGAATTTCTTTTTTCAAAATTTCTGACAAGAAAAAATAACATTTAATTTTTAAAAATCACATGTGATTCATTTTAAAAATCACATGTGATTTTTCTGAATCACATTTGATTTTTTTAGGCGGAAATTTTGAAAGAAAAAATTAGTTGAAAGTGTATAGAAGTGCATATCTATAGAAAGATAATTTAATTATAATCGCAATGGTATGATTTTTTTCGCGTAACGATTAACGGTTTGCGGGATATTTAATTTTTAAAAAAATGGTGAAAGTTTATTATTATTATTATTATTATTATTATTATTATTATTATTATTATTATTATTATTATTATTATTATTATTATTATTTAATCAAAAAATGAGTGAAAATGATTGATTCATTAGATCTATAGCAAACATGAAATCTATATTTATCTTTTCTCAACCCACCAATCATATAAATATAATAGAGTAAACTGCAAAAAATGTCCCTTAACTTTGCGAAAAATGCAAATAATGTCCTCGAAAAAAAATCTGCAAATATTGTCCCTAAACTTTCAATTTTCTGCAACCTATGTCTTTGCCGTGTTACTGTTCATGCAAAATAGGTTTTTTGGTTAAAATTTGCCGTGTAAAATGACTATTTTACCCTCGCCTACTACTGAGACATTTTTTGCAAGAACATTTTTTGAAGTTTACTATTCATTTTTTTTTCACTTCCCGCCACCACCACCCTCTACCACCACCACCACACAACAACGGAACAGATACGAGCAAGGTCACTCATCCATATCGACTTCAGTTCAAATCTTTTCTATATTTGATGATTCTTTAATGGCATGTATCCGTAAAAGCATTTTCGTTAAGGACTACAACTACACTTTCTTAAAAGAGATTGATTAAGTTTTGTGTTTTTATAGATTAAACATCACTGTGTGAAATCAAACGTTACCACACGATGAACATTGGCTTCTTTTGGTTATAGCCTTGCGTCCCTCGATCATCTTTGAACATATTGGTCTTGTTTCTTAAACTGCAACTTAACTTACGAATTCTAAGAAGAACGTTTAATGTACAGTGTGTGCACTAGAAGACTTCTTATCCAGTTATCATGTTAAACTATAAACATGAATTGGCCTTTCAGTTTTTGTAAATGCTAGATATAATATAGCTTCCAGCGTCAATAGAGATGGCAACGGGGCCGGGTATGCGGGGAATGGTTGATACCATCCCCATCCCCGAAGTTAGATAGTTATCCCCATCCCCGTCCCCATCCCCGTCGGGGGTCACAATTGCACCCCCATCCCCATCCCCAATGGGGAACGGGGATCCCCAATGGGGAATCGGGGATTTTCCCCCATTACATAATTGACATTTTAAATGGATTTCAAATTGTGCAACCATACTAAAAGCAAACAAAATTCATTCATTAGATTAAGTTCAAGCATTCGACAAAACATAATAAAGAGTACGACTTATCGTAAGTACGAAAACGACTATAATTGGAAACAAAAACGCGAACTAATCCAACATGCAAAGGTACAACGACCATTAACAAGAGTATATTAGCTATTAATTGAGAAGATTTTAAATATTATATACATATATAATTTTATTCATGTATAAAAGATATTCGGGGACGGGTACGGGGACCCGAGGGTATTACCATCCCCGCCTCCATACCCGCTTTTGAGTAATGGGGATTCCCCATCTCCATCCCCATACCCGGTCAACTCGGGGATTCCCCGGTCAAATCGGGGTCGGATTCTCCGTCGGATTCGGATTTTTTTGCCATCTCTAAGCGTCAATAAACACAAAGGTATGGAAAGATTTACCTTGAAAGCTCTCTGACGGCGTTGGTTGTCTGCATCTAATTTTCGGTAGACCTACCATCACATATGCAGTGAATAAGTGTGTCTAAATGTAAGTATCCCATGAGACAAAGAGCCACACTTTCCCGGCCCATTTTTTCGGATGGATATGACTGCTAACAAAAACTTATCGATATGTTACAGTACCAATTTAGATGAGTATAGTTATCTTAGTGATCTAAATTAAGGTTTGTTAGTTGTATACATCTCATTTGGTCACTAGTCACTACAATGTATATAGCTTGATATTGATTTTGTCAAAATCCTTCACATACCCCATCAGGTTATATATTTTACTTCATAAAGATAGGGCAATGGAAGTATTTACTAGCAACATGTTATGCTGAAAGTAATTTGAAAAGACATTCATGGCTGGAATCCCAAAAGACATTATTAATAACTTTGATGAATGCTACATATTCCTAACGACTGGAATGAATATTATAAGATCAAAGGAGTGTGAAGGTTCTTCATATCATAAATATATTGAATATTCTTTCCTAGTTTTGGTTTGAACTTGGAGAATACTGGTGGGTATGGGAGGTGAAGCACCAGGCATTGACCTGGGAACCACATTCTCAGGTGTTGCCGTATGGAACAGGTGATAGTATGAGTGGTTGTGTGGTGGTGGTGGGAAGTGAAAAAGAAAATGAATAGTAAACTTAAAAAAATGTTCTTGCAAAAAATGTCCGTNCCATCACATATGCAGTGAATAAGTGTGTCTAAATGTAAGTATCCCATGAGACAAAGAGCCACACTTTCCCGGCCCATTTTTTCGGATGGATATGACTGCTAACAAAAACTTATCGATATGTTACAGTACCAATTTAGATGAGTATAGTTATCTTAGTGATCTAAATTAAGGTTTGTTAGTTGTATACATCTCATTTGGTCACTAGTCACTACAATGTATATAGCTTGATATTGATTTTGTCAAAATCCTTCACATACCCCATCAGGTTATATATTTTACTTCATAAAGATAGGGCAATGGAAGTATTTACTAGCAACATGTTATGCCGAAAGTAATTTGAAAAGACATTCATGGCTGGAATCCCAAAAGACATTATTAATAACTTTGATGAATGCTACATATTCCTAACGACTGGAATGAATATTATAAGATCAAAGGAGTGTGAAGGTTCTTCATATCATAAATATATTGAATATTCTTTCCTAGTTTTGGTTTGAACTTGGAGAATACTGGTGGGTATGGGAGGTGAAGCACCAGGCATTGACTTGGGAACCACATTCTCAGGTGTTGCCGTATGGAACAGGTGATAGCATGAGTGGTTGTGTGGTGGTGGTGGGAAGTGAAAAAGAAAATGAATAGTAAACTTAAAAAAATGTTCTTGCAAAAAATGTCCGTGTAGTAGGCGATGGTAAAATAGTCATTTCACACGGCCAATTTTAGTCAAAAAACCTTTTTTTGCATGAACAGTAACACGACAAGGACATAGGTTGCCGAAAATTGAAAGTTTAGGGTCAATATTTGCAGAATTTTTTTTTTCGAGGACATTATTTGCATTTTTCGCAAAGTTAAAGATCATTTTTTGCAGTTTACTCAATACAATAAAAATAAAAGTTATTTCTTAATACCAAACACCCCCTTAATCTAAATCCAACCTCAAACCAAACTCACGCTAAGTTTATACGGTAGAAAAGGCATTCAACAATATGACTATTAAAAATCATACAACGTTACGACATACTTTATAGTTTATACAATTGTTTTGTCCCATTAGGCATTTGAAATTGTAGGGTAGTGAGTGCATCATGAATTGCACCACAAATATCATGATGCAGGCCATCTTTTATGTTTATGGTCACTCATTGCAACATGTTCGATAGTGGAGGGTGTCCTTGAGATGTATAAACCGTAATGAAGAGTTTACAAGAAACTAATGCTTAATAGAAAAAGAGGTACGACTTTAGGTGAACAACAGCTAAGAAAGTGGACCCAAAATCAATTTAAAAAAAATTTAAAGAGTCACGAGATTGGGTCATCGAACATCAATGCAACTCATCCTTGGAACCGAGTGTATGTACCACACCACCGAATACATAAGCTTATAAAAAATATACTTGTTTCTTTGCTAATTTGTCATATATGACCAACGGTTACAAATAGGGGTGTGCATCGGGCCGGAACCCGACCAATCCCGACCCGTCCCGACGAAGCCCGAATCCCGACAAGCTTGAAAATCCTAACCGAATCCCGACCCGAGTCTAGCCCGAATCGTCCCGAATCCCGTCCCGAGTCCCGAAACGAAACCGATTTGTATGGTTTTTCATTGTAAGCCCGTCTTCGTCCCGACTGCCGACCCGACCCGAATCCCGACAAGCTCAAAAACCCAAACCGAGTCCCGAACCGAGTATGGTCGGTTCGGGATTCGGGACGATTCGGGACGTCGAGATCGGGACGGTTTTCGGGTGTCGGTCGGGATTTACTCAGCCCTAGTTACAAAATTAAAAGGGTACTGTTCCAACAACATGCTTCAGAAATTCATCAAATTTGAAGAAAATATCATCTAGAGCAGTAGTAATAGGATCAAATGGTTCGGTCGGTCTACCCACATTGCTCACGTCCACCCCTATAGAGACCGAACGAGACGCGTCCCCCCTCCAGAAAAAAAAAATAGTAAATAATAATAATTCTTTTGGCGTGTCAGTGGACCGAACGAAATGAGAAAGAAAAGTAGCCTTTGGCTACTATTTAGAACCGTTGGGTGTTTGTATTTGAATAATTTTTTATTCTCTTATTATCTTCTCATTTTTTCATACATTCTCTTCTACAACTAACAACTACTTATCAACTAAAAAAATATTTTTCAAAACTTTCAAAAAATAAAACACCAAAATCATGACACAAAACGTTCCAACAGTAACCGACCCCAAATTTATGTTTACCGGTCAATCATCACCGATTAATTTTCATCCCTCTAATTTCACATACTAATCAATGCATCACCTTCTATTTACCCAAATAATTCGTTTTCTCCCCCATTCCAACAACAACAAAATATTGCATCAATCATTTAACCAATAACAACAAAATCAAATGAACCAAGTGTTTAACCAACAATACAGGTATCATCCATACATGTCATCACAACCCTACCAATCGCAACCTTCTCAACCTTTTTCTCTGATTAACGCTTTAGATATTGATGATGATTTTGACCCGTTATTTGGTCAACCTTCCGAAGGTCCATCCTAATCAGTTCAAGACGACTCACCCGTCGAGGATGCTGCACCCGTCAAAAGGAAGTATACGAGAAGGCGTTAACTGGCAAAGAAGAATGACAAAGATTTATATGTTCCATGGAGCCATGAGGAAGAGAAAGCTTTGTGTAAAGCTTGGGTAGACGTGTCCGAGAATAGCGTTGACAGAAATGCTAAAATGGCGGCAGGATTTTGGACAGAAGTAGTAAATTACTTTGAGAAGGAAATGGGGGAAGCGAAAAGAAGTTATGATTTCATCAACTGCAAATGGAAATATCTGATTCGTCATAAAGTTAGTCAATTTTGTGAGGTTTACAATAGCATCAATGGGTCGAGACTGGTCTAACAAGAAAGGATTATCCTTCCCTTCCGTTCGAAATCTTCGGTTGCTGCTGATCCTAGTCTTCTTGACGCGCTGCTCAATAAATTCACATAGGTTGCAACGCCGTATTTTCATTGAGGAAAGAATCCTCCTCTGAGTATTTGAGAATAAAGGAGCGGGAATTGGAAATGGAAGATCTGAGGTGTCAAGACCAAGCGGAATTGGAGAGACTAAAGCTTGCACAAGAGGAAAAATTAGAACAACAGAGGATTGCACAAAAGGAAAAAAGAATTAGAGATGCAACGTCAAATGTTTGAATTTCAACAACAAGAAAAATTCGAGAAAGACATCATGTATTACAATGAACCGCGTGACCATTTAACCGGAAAACAACTAGCGATGCTGACCTAAAGCAAAAGATCAAGGAACGATATAATTCAAACTATTAGTTTAAGTTTTTAATTTTTATTGTAATGTTTTTAATTTTATTTAAATTATTATTGTAATATTTTTAATTATGAATGTAATTTTAATTAAAAAAATAGTGTTCGATCATATGTGCGGTCCTTACTATGAGCATTTGGTCTAGGAAAGAGAAAGCTGACGTGGCAGTGATATTTGGCCTCTTGGTGTGGTCTACATCATATAGGGTTGTGCTTAAGGAATTGTCACTTGTTATCTTTAAGCGTTTGGATCACGTTTTTTCTGTTGGTTTAAATTTTTTGAGAATAATGGCTAACTAAAAAGAGAGATGCTTTTGCTTTTTATTTTAAATTTTCTTTAAAGAAACCAGTTTTGGAGGTGTATATGATGCAACTACAGGATCAATTTGATTGTTGAATGAAAATGAATGTTACTCAAGCAATGCAATTGTAGCCTTACAAGAACAATAGAAATCAATTCAGATAGTAAATGTGCTGAATCAATCACCTACACAAACGGGGGGCTTAAATGAAATCGACTGATTCCACATGTATTGAACCATAATGATATTTACTATCCCTAGCTACAATGGTATTTTACATGTAGGGACCAAGTTTAAGACCAACTGAATCATATTTAGTGAGCATTGATCACTGGTATTTACTGCATTGGCTAACATTGGCAGGATGCATTAGTGCACACATGCTTTTCGAACGTTGCAATTATAGATAACTTGATACGGTTATCATTCGCAACTTATTGAAGCAAAAGAGTTAGCCCATTTCTTAGTATATGTTTCACAATAAAAACCGACTCTGAAAAATGTCGTTCAACTATGTCATTGTTGCCGTCTTGTTGCAAAGGGAGGACTCATCATAAACAACATTCTCGCAATTACACCGAATAAGCAAATAGTAGAAAATACTGAGCAAAAGAAAACCATGTCATATTCTTGTTTCTATTGCTAAGTTGAGATAAAACGCAAGTCTCTGTTACTTTGCTACATTTTTTATAACTTATTAGTAGCCAGACTACTTGAAACATAATATTTCAACAATGAATAAGATAACATAATATATATAATGGCATGTCAACTTACTAATGGTTGATAACTTTTTAACTTACTCGATTGTGAAACCAGGGATGACTCAAAACCGGCAAAGGACCTAAAGCTAACATTATAAATTAGACTTTTTCGAATAATTATTTGGGTTTTGCTAAGAATAGCCGGTGAGACCAGGGCCGTCCAATTGATTTGGGTAGCCCGGTGCGAAATTATGAATGAAGCCCTATAAATCCCAAAAAGCTTAACAATTATGAAAAATTAAAAGTTCTTTGATATTCCCCAAAGTTTGTCTTATATTTTTTGTACGTGGCATAGATCAACTTTGATAATATTTACAAAGACAGTAAAATTCAAAACATTATATACTTAGATACGTATAAATATTAATTGATATATACTAAATTGGAGACCCCTCACAAATGAGGGCCCTGTGCGGTTGCACCACTTGCACATGCTAATCGCCGCCACTTCGTAGACTGTCCTTAACAACTTATGGCTGAATATCTAGCTTACACAATATGCAATGTCTAAACAAACTAACAAAGTTACCTATAACCACTTTTTCGGCTATTACTGTATTCGTTAAGAACAATTGTAAAAGCTGTTGTTGACAAAACCCCTTTATAGATATTTCGAGTTTTCCTTCTCTCAATATATCTCTGTTGATAGACCAATCACCAACACAACTTGTAATCTGGTTCTATTTGAAAATAGCTAAATGAGTCCAGATAACTTTTTGTTTGAGCCCAAATAGTTGGCCCATGGCCCATACCAAAAAAGGGTTTATGCAAAAATCATTTACAAACACCTTCTTCTTCTTCTTGTTCATCTCCTTCAACAACTAGGGTTTTGCGTCTCTCATTATTATTTCGAACAAAAAAATGGACCAGCAATCCTCAAAGAAACGCAAGAACAACAAACAGTCATCAGAACCCAAGAAAAAAACCAAACCTCAAAAACAACAGACACTATCCGATGTTAAACATCTTGGCGAACAGTTACTTTCATCAAAAGCATACATCAACAATTTACCACTTTTGTTAAACTACCTTCACCCAACTCCAACAACCTCGTACCCTCGTGAGTTTGTTCTCGAGTCTCTGTTGTCTCTGCAGTCTTTTTTTACTCCTCTGCTTCCTCACCTTCCTTCGTCTAATGCGAAACCGACCGAGGACCCCGAGTCGATTTATCGCACTTGGGTTCGGTCCAAATTCGATGAGTTTGTGACTTGTCTTGTTGGTTTGTCTGTTTCTTCTATGTTTCATGGTGAAGATGAAGCTCTTAGAGTAAGTAGTAGAATATCTCTCTGCTTATATAAGCTTATTTTGTTGCAATAAGGCTACTGTGTAAGCTGATAAGTTAAGAAATGGGCTGAAAATATGGGCTTATGAATGAGCTTATTTGATTTCGGGTTATTTTGAGACTTATGGGCTTATATTAGCTTATAAGCTTATTATGGTATAAAAAGATTATATATGGCCATAAGTCTCGGAATAAGCTAAGAAATTGGGGTTTATGAAATATAAGCCGAAATCAAATATGGTCATAAGCCCTCATAAGCTGAAACCAAATAAGCTCGTAAGCACAAAAATAAACTTAAACGAATGCTACCTATGTTTTGGTTTATGAATTGCTGTTTTTGGATGTTGTCGACAGGAAGTGGTGTTGGATACTTTGATGGAGTGTGTCAAGGTTGGAAATGTGGGCAAGTTTCATTCTCATATTTATTACAAGTTTATCAAAAACATGGTCAGTTTGTTAACACTTATTCTTCTGAATATTACTTAAATTGTTGTTTATGTCGTATGCAATGCGTTTTGGTTGGTGATTGAGTATCTGCTGGTATAATCATAATACTAAGTGTTTTGGTGCCAAGAAGAGAAGCACACTTGTATATATGCTCATTTCCTGTTCCACCCTTAGAAATTTAGTTATGTTGATAATAACTGCCGCATTAGATTTGCTTAATAGACCAACAGTAATATGGGGAATTCATTGCTAGAATGAACGAGGAACTCTGTAATTGATAAAACATTTGTTACATCTTATTATGTAGAGATTTATAGCCTTTGTATGGGCTGCCGGATGCACATAACACTTAAAGATTAGCTTCCTTCACTTCTTTTATAAGCTACCTATATATTGAACAAGTCAACAACAGTCTATCTATGTCTCCCCTAAAAATGATTAGTCTTCAGCTTTCAGTTTATAGCTCTTCAATTTTGTTATAGCTCTTCATATATTAGAAGTAGTAGTCCTTAAATAGGCTTTTACCAAATGCTTAAAGCGCCACCCACTGTTTCCATGCTCATCAAAAACTACCGCCCACCAAGATATTAACTACTGAAACAAGATTACTACCTTTTTAGGCTAAAGTTCATACAAACAAGAGAATGATTAATTATTCTAACTTCCTGAAAGACTAGAATTTTCAAAATGCATGATAATGTTTTTGGATAATTTATGACGGCTATTATTCAGAATACGTCCTGTATTTTTTACTACTATGTTTTTTGATCATTCATGACAATATTATTTATTATCTTTATTACTTTTCAGATTTTTTCTGTTGAGGAGGCTGATACTTTGTTAAATTTGCTTGTATCAAAGTATTTCAAGTACATTGATATCCGGTAAAAAGACTTGCTCATTTATGAACAAACTGTGTCCTTATCTTTTAATACTGTTTATGATTGATATCATTCGTTTTAATTACCCTTCTCGCACTTCTTATGTGCCAGCTATTTTACTTACATAAGCATCGAGAAGCTAATTAGTAAAGACGTCAAAGAATCCTCTGGTACTCCTTTCACATTCACATTAATGGTCTCAGTAGTTGCATATATTCATTTTTTTTTTGTTTATCAGTGTTGTCACTTATTATTGTCTAATGAGCTTTTTTACCATTCGCGTGTGCAGATTCTGAAAAGGAAAGTACTACAAGAGCCAGGTTAGTGGATGATGTGTAACTGTGCTGATTTACCCAAAATAGCGTGATTGTGTTTGAAACTACTTGTGAACGAGTTTAATTAGATGGGTTAATCTTTGAAAATATGCGGTTTTTTCTGTTAGTTGCCATTGTATCTGTGATTTTTTTTGGGTAAAAGGGTTACCCCCGGTAAAATAAAATTGTATCTGTGATTCTGACATGTGTGTTTATACCTTGTTGTATTAGCTATAAAAATTGGTTTACTATTCAGCTGATGATGTCATTATATCATGTTTCATATGCCTACCGATTCTACACCTGTAGGTGTTATAGGTCTATTAAGTTATATATTTTGTCATGCTGTCTGTATAATTGTCATAATGGATCAGCCTTTTTACTTGCTACACAGAGGTTATTCTGTCTGCGCATTATGTTGGGTCCCCACAACTAGGCTCGTTTGTGAAACACATTTTAGGAACATGGTATTGCCATAAATCGAGGCTGTCAGAATTATCAAGATTTATGCTTCATATATGCATTAAATTAGTGTGACTAAACTTGCGGAATTGCTGTTTGTTGGGTGCTATTCGTTTCATAAGTTCTGTTAAAATGCATTATCAAACAAGCACACATGACTTTGCTTGTCGACTACTTCATGTGAATATTGTTATAATTATATAAATGGTTCTGTTTCCACGAAATGAGTATATATTGTGATGTGGTGTCAACTAAAATATTGGAGTGTTTACGAAGTTGCCTGACCTGAAAATTGGACATAATTTTTTTGTCTTACTCAAAAGTTAATAACTTGAAGGCCATAAGAATCGCTCACCTTGTAGTCGGTTATTAGTTCAAATTATGAGCACATCTCTTCCTAGCTGATTAATTGGCTCTAGTAAGGCTGTTACATAAAATGAATTTTACATACGTATTTTTATGTGCAGTGGGCAGCTTTTAATCCGCAATATACATCATGTACTATCCAAGATCCCCCCCCTCGAACAACTTGGTGAAAATTCTGAGTATGAAATGTGGAATGCGTCAGGTGAGAATTGTTATCTTATGATTCCGATTCAATTTATTCAGTGTCCAGCTTAATGTCATATAGTTCTGAGCACTATGAAAGACCTACTGACATTGTGAGGGATAACTTGTTATTTTGGGTAAAGGAGGGCAGTGCATTCAGCAAAGTTTATCGATCACATAAAATAAATGTTATTAACATGAGCTGCACTTAACTCGCACAGTAGAATCTAATTTCAAAGACTATATTCCAAGACACTTCACATAATTAACTACTTGCCATGCATTTACGTTGAACCAGGTGTAATTTAAAATAGTATTTTAGTTAAGTTACTTTTTAAATATTTGTCTTCCATCCCATCATCTTTTTCATTCTTATCGTATAGCATTCAAATTTAAGATAGATATTTACATCTTTTTTATTACATTTTCTGCAAGGTAGGTGTCTTCACCAAAGAAAGTGAAACAGAGTCCAAGAAAGTTAAGGGAAAAGAAGCTAAGAAGTCTGGTAATGACGTGAGTTCTTAATTTTCTGTATCCATCTTTATAATAGTAAACGTTCTTGAATTTGAGCTAAATCCATTATGACACTTCCATTTCAAGTGTATTTAATTTTTATAATGCTCCACGGGCGCGTCAATTTTTTTGCCAGGTGTTTTTTGTGATATTAAGTGCATTAAGATTTTTTTGATTATTGATTCCAGGTACCATCTCCATCTAAAATTTCCAAAAAGATGAAGATGAAATTCTCTAAAGCATGGATGTCATTTCTTGCATTACCTCTTCCTATTGATGTGTACAAGGAGGTAAGATTTTACGGATTTTGTTAATTAGTATGTGCATTTTCCTTCTATACTCAAGTCTGTCGAAGATAGAGTAGAAAGCTAATATCACATGCATACAACTTCCGTTCACTGAAATTCTTGCTGTTTTCATGCTTAGGTTCTTGTTACTCTTCATCAGACAGTAATCCCATATCTGTCTAGCCCTATTATGTTGTGGTGAGTCCTATCTGAATTATCTACTTCTTACTTGATTGTATTTGTTTATTTTGCTGAGAGTGGTTCATGCATGTTGCAGTGATTTTTTGACGAGATCCTATGACATTGGAGGTGTTATAAGTGTTATGGCTCTTAGCAGTCTGTTCATTCTCATGACGGAACATGGTTTAGAATATCCTAATCTCTATGTGAAGCTTTATGCACTCCTTGAACCTTCTGTATTCATTGCAAAACACAGAGCTAAGTTCTTCGAGGTTAGGGTTTTTTTTTTTTTTTTTTTTTTTTTTTTTTTTTTTTTTTTTTTTTTTTTTTTCTGTATATCGAGTGACTAAAAAGTTTTTCCTTGTTTTAATCAATTTTGATTGGAAAACTTGCAATATCTATATCATGCTAACTAATGTCTATATTGTATTTGCAGCTTCTTGATTCATGTTTGAAATCACCACTTCTTCCAGCTTATCTGGCTGCCTCGTTTGCTAAGAAGTTAAGTAGGCTAGCCCTTACAGTCCCTCCTTCTGGAGGCCTTGTCATTGTTGCTCTAATTCATAATCTCTTGCGAAGGCATCCTTCAATCAACTGTTTAGTTCATAAGGTAACAAGTCAAGATCTGATAAATCTTGTAAATGTTTTTAATATGCATATACACAATGTAACATGATTTTGCAAGATGACCTTAGTTTTTTCATTGACCACACCTAATTTTGTTTTCCGCTTTTTTATGCTGCCCCCCTGGATTCCACAGGAAGACAATGTTGAAACGGCTAAGGACGTGGCCAGCATCAAATCAGGCATCGACCAGTTTAAGAACGATGAAACTGATCTTCTCAAAACTAATGCGATGAGTAAGTTCGTGTGCATCGTCACTGTTGCATTTTTACTTAACTAGTTATAAGATGAACAGATGTGTCATGTGTGTGTGTGTATATATGTCATCGATACTCTTTATGAAATTTTTGCAGGGAGTTCTCTGTGGGAAATTGATACCCTGCGCCACCATTACTGCCCCCCAGTGTCTAGGTATGCTCTTTATTTATGAACCCTGGTAGGGGATTGTTTCTGAATGTCTACATCTGTACTCACATGCAGTATTTGTGTAGGTTTGTTTTGTCACTAGAGAATGATTTGACGGTTAGATCCAAGACAACTGAAGTTGCTGTAAAAGATTTCAGTTCAGGTTCATATGCAACCATATTTAGAGAGGAGGTAAGTAATATTCTTTTTCATATTGTACTAGATTTGCATTCCAAGATAAGACTAATAAAGTTTTTCAGGTCATGATAAAACTCAGCTGTATTTGCTTTTTTGTTTTTTAATGCACAGATAAGACGGAGAGTTAAACAGGTTCCATTGGCTTTTTATAAGGCGATACCTACTTCATTGTTTTCAGAGAGTGATTTTAGTGGTTGGACTTTCCATTCGGACAATAACAACAAAAGCAGTGAAGAAATTGATACCAAGAACTCTGCAGAAAGACAATCAGAATAGATCTCCCTCGCTCATACAGTGATTCATTACTTATTTTCCGCACCCTTTTTTTACCATGGTTTCCCGAGCAAGTCGCTGGGTTTCCCAACAATTTTGTTTGTTGTAGATGATGCACTCTTGTCCTTTAATTTAAAATATATACTCTCGAAACCATGGCATTGTGTTGTTCCTTTTCGGTCACTACTATGACCTCCAGTTGAGTGTTTAAAAGTAGTCCTTTTATGTCTATTTTTTTTACTGATTTAATTGACGTTCCCTGTTGGTCTCGCAGACTGTCCTCGATATTCCGGTGTTGATTTTGTTACAAATTATATAGTTGTATGAGAATGTGAGGATTGATCGGAAACAAGCTAATCATATTAAATGAGTCAAATAGTTGTAGTTCTTGATGGCTTGCACTAGACAGTTTGTAAATGAATTGCTGAACTGCAATTTACTAGAGGGTCTTTCCTGCATCACTTTTGTGGAGAAGAAACTGAATCAACAACATTGAACTCAGCTGTGAAACTTTTATTCTTTTTGCGCACGATCGTTTTAACAAGATTTCCTTTGTTTTCCATGCATGTGAACAAGTTTGAAGTCATGCAACAATATAGGAATCAACTGTTGCATTTATCCCATATTTACACCCATGTTCTCCATATTTATTCCTATCTTTATCTCCGAGTCTAGCTAGTGCATCTTATATTTAGGCTAGTGGCACATGTTTTATTTTAGTATATAATGTAGTTTGTTGTTCAAGGAAATAAAGAGAGAGAAAGTGATGGAAAGTTGTCTCTTTTTTTGTTCTTTGAGTTTTGCTAACTCAATTAGCTACTTATCAATAGTCTACTTCTTAATCTACTTCTTTGGAGATTAACCATCTCAAATCGGTCTCTAAGTAGCTAAATGAGCAGTGGATAAACTGAGGCATCTTTTTGGCAGCATTAGCAAGTAAACCACCTGTATGTTAAAACATTTTCTTGACCCCATAAACAAATCTAAAAGATATAAAGGTAACACAAAAAATTCTTAACTTCTATTATCACCCATCTTGAACCACAATATATCATTGATAGACTAGAAAGATAGAGTAAATAATTTACTTGGAAGCTCAGTAAGTACTCGATATCATGGTGATGAGGCTGTTGTTGTTTGTTGGTCTGGTTCATGGAGTCTTCCCATTTGTAAATTCAAGAAGTAATATAGTAGACATCGGTTCCATTGTGACACCGGAAACCATCAATGGTAGAGTCTCGACCATTGCCATGAAGGCTGCTGTAGATGATGTCAATTCTGATCCCACAATTCTACAAGGAAAAGAACTCAGACTTAACATTCATGAGGCAAATTTTACTGGTTTCTTCAGCATTATCGACGGTAATTTCGACTCTACTCATCATGCAGACCTTTTTTACTTGTCATATTCAATCACATATGCATGTTGTAAATTTATAAATATATTGCCTTGTATTTGATATTGTATCTATAGCAATTAAGGGTTTAGGATTGTGAACTGTAATCAAGAGGTTGGTTATCATTGGTATATATTTTAACTTTTTAAGTCATCGTTCTGATGTTTACTCCTACTAATTCCGCTATTTTAGAACATATCATACAAAAACTCTCTCAATGTTGTTCCATGCCAATTATGTTGTCAAAGCAGCATGGCTTGGTAATCTCTTACTTGAGTTACATTACCCCTATCTTGTATGACTCCAAACGACCACAACATCGAATGACTAAACATTTGAATTTAAATTACACTGCTAGAGAGAATGTAGCTTTTGGACATGTTCGTGTGTTGCATGTTCCTATAATCATATCCCCACTAGGCACTAGTATGAGAACATATTAACTGAAGGCTTGTTAGAAATTGTGTCCTGATATAGTGATAACCAACAGTATGCCTGGATGTAGTTTAATTAGTGTTTAGCACTTTCCAAATTACTATTTTGCGACCCTGTAGCTTTGTGGGTTGCATGGAAGGATCTGTTCTTATGACCCTCACAACTTGCCGTGGCTAATTAATCAGGTTATCTTACACGAGGGTGCAATTCAAACCTCCTAAACGGTAGTTCAGTGCATGTTTATCATACTTGCTCTTTTGCAGGGGCGTGGAGCCAGAATTTTTAGTTAAGGGGGGCCCGCCGTGCTTAACGCAAGAAGTCATAGTGATAAAAATCGCTTAAAAAATTAATCTATAGTGTTGTCTTTTATTGTTTAAGTTATTCATTTACGAATTTTGTAGACATGTTTATAGAATAAGGGGGCTAAATGTAAAAAATTAGTAGAAACGTGGCTTGTAATCTAAATAACTAATGAATGAAGTGAGTTGATTAGGGGTGACTCAGTACTCACTAGTCACCCACTAGCTCC
>LBNU01036325.1:90364-115110 GCA_014162995.1 Artemisia annua | reverse complement strand
AAAAAAAAGAAAAGAGGGGAAATATTTTTCACTTTTTCAAAAAAAAAAAAAGGGTGGGCCCCCCCCAAAAGGCCCCTGAAAAAATTCCCATTAGTTATGCCCATTTTAAAAAGAATACCTATGGCCCTTTTATCCCAACTGTCTTGAATCTTCACCTGTCCTTGCCTTTTTGAAAAACAGAGCCATCAAACATTCACTTTTTTGAGTACCATTTACAATAGCAGCCCACAATTCGTAGTCAATCAGTTGCGGAGTATGCCTTATTCTCACTTCCAATAACTGGTACGCACCTTGCTCAAGCATAGGAACTGAGCAGCACCATGATGATTCATCCACCCATGCTAAGTTGTGTGAAAAGAAAACAAGGAGTGGTTGAGTTCTTCTTTGAATCACCAGCTCAGACAAAAGCTCTATGACCACTGTTATCCCAGTTGAGCAAGTTGATCAGAATTACTAATCTTAGATAATACCAAGACAATAAGTAATTGAAGCGACTGTAGTAACCTTAATACTATGCGAAATAAGTTAATTAACTAAGCAAGAACAACGAACCCACAAGTACACCCACCGTTAAACAATCACACATAAACGTCAACACAGCCAGCACCCTGAAATGCTAGGGTTTACAACCCTGAGTGTATGAATACTAGAAAACCTCCTCAGCTAGACCCTAGGATCCCTTAGACACCGAAGGATACCCTAACGGGCTAAACATGCAACCTTACTACACAAGACAAGATATTCTAATGACAATATGAAACTACAAGACAGTCTTTACTGAAAAGTATAAAGACCTGTATCACAAACCGTATCATCAAGCACAAGAAGTACACAATCCTTCAGCAGAGAGTCACAGCAGAGAGATCTGCTACAAGTAGAGATACCCAGAAGTAAAGTTAGCGTTAAACCCAAAGCTATGAGGGGTGGGGATTGGAAAGGTAATGATTAAAGGTGAGCGGGATGGCGACCACTGCAGACAGGTTTTACCTCTTCAAGGGATCTTGAGAAGCTTGCAATCCCACCAGGCAGTGTACCTGGTCGGTGTAGTATAGTGTAGTGGTAAGTACGGGGGATTGATCGTTCTCTCGCAGGGAATAGTATTCGTTAGGTTAGAAAAACTACTCTAAAAGGTCTAAGGGTGAAGGAAGATTATTTTTGTATTTTTATATTTTTTGAAAGCAGGTAAATCTCGGGTTTTGGAGGAGTGGACGGAATTAGTTGCTAGTCAACTAACCCAAAAACTACAATTGCAATTAAAAATAAAATAACTAAAACTATTGTGGTTGTGAAAACTTATATGGAGACAAATGTGTTTACTTAGATTTCCTTACTCCCTAACTATCTTTTACCGGTTAATTGGTCTATGTATTACTTGCGTGGATGACGGGTGTATTCCTTAACAATTCATGGGGTGGCGTACATATCTCCCCAATTCTATGAGCTCTTATCTCCTCCTACAACGATGCGTAAAGCACCCAATCATAGGGATTGTAAACAGTGGCTCATTCGTTAAATACTACCTTAATAACCTAGTACGCATTAGTTACATGTTTCTTAAGACGTTTCTTAAGACGTTTCAAGCAGGTTGCCATATAGGAGTTTAGCCAGTTTTCTTAAGCCTAACATTGATGAAACATTCATCCAAGACAAGTAATAACACACCAATCAACCAATAATTAATAGTTAGGTTTCATTAGATCTAAGCAAACACAATAAAATGTATGAAATGTAAGAAAATGTACAATAATGTGTAAAACAGACGAACCCGTATTAAAACGGAGGAAAACGTCTGAAATAGATGAAAACGGACTAAAACATGAAAAAACGGACGAAAACGTGTAAAAAACTAAGAAAATTATGAAAACGCCCGAAATCGTTTAAAAACAACTAAAACGGACGAAAACGCACAAGGGTTGGGTTACCGTGCGGTTCATGAAATGTTCACTTAATAAATAAACGAACGTAAAAGAACTTTTGCCGAACGGTTCATGATCAATGTTCACTGAACAACGTTCAGTTCGTTTACAACTTTTAATTCAAGAATTTTTTTTATTTCTTTTTTATATTTTGTACAAATTCAACAATTGTTTTTATTTCTTTTTTATATTTTGTCCAAGTCGAATCAATATCAAGTCGCAACAAACGAGTCACAGTCAAACATTTATTCAAAAAGCATGAGGTACAACTAGTTGTTCAATCAACTCATTGTATGGCATACAACTTAAGGCATAAGACTATATGAAGCGTCTAATGCCACTTGTACTGTGTGCATCATCAGTGTAATTTAGTGGTGTACATATCACTTCCCAAACCATAAACCCTAAACCCTAAACCCTAAACCCGAAACGCTAAACCCTAAACCAAATTTAATAACAGATATATTTACAACTTTTAGTTTAACAATTGTTTTTATTTCTTTGTTTTATTTTGTCCAAGGCGATTCAATATCAAGTCGCAACAAACTAGTTACACATTTCGAGTTAGCTAAGGGGGTGCTTGGTTGGGGCTTATGAGGGGTGGGGATTTGGAAAGGTAATGATTAAATGGTGACGTGGGATTGCGACCACGCAACAGGTTTTACCTCTCAAGGGATCTTGAGAAGCTTGCAATCCCACCAGGCAGTGTACCTGGTCGGTGTAGTATAGTGTAGTGGTAAGTACGGGGGATTGATCGTTCTCTCACAGGGAATAGTGTTCGCTAGGTTAGAAAAACTACTCTAAAAGGTCTAAGGGTGAAGGAAGATTATTTTTGTATTTTTATATTTTTTGAAAGCAGGTAAATCTCGGGTTTTGGAGGAGTGGGCGGAATTAGTTGCTAGTCAACTAACCCAAAAATTACAATTGCAATTAAAAATAAAATAACTAAAACTATTGTGGTTGTGAAAACTTATATGAAGACAAATGTGTTTACTTAGATTTCCTTACTCCCTAACTATCTTCTACCGGTTAATTGGTGTATCTATTACTTGCGTGGATGACGGGTGTATTCCTTAACAATTCATGGGGTGGTGTACATATCTCCCCAATTCTATGAGCTCTTATCTCCTCCTACAACTATGCGTACACATAATCATAGGGATTGTAAACAGTGGCTCATGCGTTAAATACTACCTTAATAACCTAGTATGCCTTAGTTACATGTTTCTTAAGACGTTCAAGCATGTTACCATATAGGAGTATTGCCAGTTTTCTTAAGCCTAACATTGATGAAACATTCATCCCAACAAAGTAATAACACACCAATCAACCAATAATTAATAGTTAGGTTTCATTAGATCTAAGCAAACACAAGAAAAATCTAGCCTAGCATGTTAATTGAAAGACAAGCATAAGATATAATTAACCAACACATAGACATATTGATTAATTTAAGTGAGGACTTATCTTTAATTGAACATGAAGGATTCAAGGGTGAAAAACCCTTGAAAATACAGCCAAATTCGTCTTTAGGGTTTTTCCCAAACTTGTACCAAAAGTTCCACACTAATGAATGAAAAATAGAAAAGTATATATAGATTTTACATTCTGACGGCGTCAGGTTATGGGTTCTGACGCCGTCAGCTCGCCGTCATTAGGGTTCTCGGATGGCCTAGATTTACTTCTGACGCCGTCACTCTTTATTTTGCTCTGGGCCGTCACTCTTTAAGTTAACACCTGACGGCCTACTTTCTCTAACACCTGACGCCGTCAGGTGTAAACATCTTGTTTTCTTCATAGGGCGTCTAGTGTAATCTGATTTTACTCCTTTGTCAACGTTGGCTGACGGCGTCACCTTGTGACTCTGACGCCGTCAGGTAGGATTTCCAGCTTCTTTTGAGACTTTGTCGTTTTCTTCACTTTTATGCTCCAAAAACGTCCAAATATGCATGTTTTCCAGAATTCTTCTCAAAAGTACCTAAAATGACAAAAGGAACGATTTAGGGCAATATTTGATCACATTTACTCGAATTAGGGCTTAAATGACCCCTTAAAACGGGTACACTTTTCGTCTCATCAAATACCCTTACACTTGGGATTTGCTTATCCTCAAGCAAATGAGCTTTTATTCCAATCAAACTATGAGTTAGGGGTCATTTAACACAAATATAAAAGTAATTACAACAAATAGTTATTCGACCCTAATCATAATAAGCACGGATATCATACACTAGCACCTCACAAATAGTGTTTGGATACTCTCATCTCTCAAGTGTCATAGAATAATATCTCATAAATGAACACGGAAAATATCTCTCTCTACCTTTCATAGCAAATAGATTATCATAGGCTTGGGAGAGGATCAATTACTCCTCCACTAGGCGTAAGCACCTAAGATAAACTATCAAAGAGGGCTTTCCAAAGGGTTGTAACGTAAGGTGTAGGGATATGATAAACACGGTTTGGTTGAAATAAAGGGTATTTTAATGGTGGCGAGTTAATTATCATGATCAAATACATGCACTATACAATGTTGCTAAGCCAAGACTCGACTCAATCTTAAGCTAAAAACAAAATAACAAAAACATAAAAAAACGGGATGGTAGTCCGTATGTTTTTTTCTACTTTTCTTTTTCTAATTTTTTTGTATTTTTATTGATATTTTTCGATTTTTTTTTGCATACATTCTTGCCCTACCATCCAATATAATACATCATAGGGGCCTCGGTTCTCCCCTTACACTTGAACTTTTACATAACTTTACAATTACTATTCTAATAACTCGAATTAAGATAATTGAAAAACTTGGAGTACTTTTAAAATATTTAGCACATATGGGGGTAATAATGTTGTTCTTCCCCATTACTCCATTACACTAGTACTTTACCTATGAGTCCCAATCATCCCAAAACAATATGTACAAGGATATGACTCGACTTAGCAACCATGTAATCGATTAGATAATTAACAAGGGTTTAACAAATGTTGTCATAATAATGCACTAAAGGTGAGTGCATATAAGGTAGGCTAAGGCGATTTGGGTGTACATTTAAGTGGGGTGTAACAAATTCTCACTTTGAGTAAGATGCTCAAAGGTCGAAATGAAAAGATAGGCTCGGAGGGGTGTACTAGGGGTATCGTGCACCAAAAATGGGTACATCGCAAAGGGTTTGGGAGAATTACTTGACCAATGTAGCCAATGTAATTATAACAAAAACACGGGTGTAAAAACAAAGGGTTAATCCTAATGCCTCTTATCATGTAGTAGATCTAACTACACGAATGTAGTCTCACTTGTGGATTTGAGATGGTCCTAACGCAAGTTCTAGAATCTAAGTGCTACCGGTACACACATCTTAGCATAAAAAATGAATGCTTTTCCTACCAATTCTAGGGGCGAACCTGACATATTTGGGGTGAAAAATTTTTTAGTGGTACGGTTTTCTGCTAGTCATATAATTTCCTATCCATGAGACGCTTATTAAGACCAAGGTTTCACTTCTAAATGTTGTAACAAATTTTAAATTGGTGCTAAAATTGCCCTAACAAATATTTCTCTCGGTTTTATTACAAATTTACTATCAAACAAACAAAAATCAAGCGCAATTGTATTCTCTAAGGTGTCTTCATTTACCCCCTTACACTTAAACCGAACATTGTCCCCAATGTTCAAATAGAAGATGTAAAAGTAAATAAAATGAAAGAATGAAATCAAATACTCCCCTGATTCGTTTGATGTGGATAGTGAGGTAACATGGTTAGATCTTCTTCCAAGAAAGATGAACGTTCAAAGCTTCCCTTCCAAAATATAAATCATCTTCTTGTCCAAAATAACCTGTTAACCTGGAAAAAAAAATAAAGGCCAACCTCGCATAAAATCGGCGGTATAATCTATAATAGGATATAATGCTTGTGGAATGAATATTTTTGCAGAATTCCTGGAGATTATAAGTTAGAGAATTAACAAAACTTTTTATGTTTTCGGAAGAAAAACAAAACTTTCAAAAATTGCAGAAAATTACTGCCTGACGCCGTCAGGTTGTAATGCCTGACGCCGTCAGAAATGATCTGACAGAATTCTCATGTTAAGTTTCCGGAAAAATTCTGGAAAAACTAGAGCTTACTTCCTGGAATTCCTGCAAAAATTCATTTTGACTCGATACAAGCATTTGACTCAAACAAATACTAATATGTATGTTAATTTACATTCTTATGATTCATGTTCATTCGTTCTTATAA
The DNA here is from genome assembly GCA_014162995.1 of Artemisia annua. Taxonomy (NCBI): domain Eukaryota; kingdom Viridiplantae; phylum Streptophyta; class Magnoliopsida; order Asterales; family Asteraceae; genus Artemisia; species Artemisia annua. The sequence continues at coordinate 108,955 of LBNU01036325.1, read as the reverse complement.
ACCGATTTAGATTTCCCTTACACTTAGCTTTTGCAAAATACCTTTATATGTAGTTAAGACGAAGTTAAAAACAAAATAAAGCATTTTCACAAGTTAGTTTGAATCATGAATCAATAACAAGAAATATCATACATACGGAAACAAATAAAATCAAATAAACAAACAAACAAAACACACAAAGCTTGGGTTGCCTCCCAAGAAGCGCTTTTCTTTATTAACGAGTCTTGTAGCTAGACTCAAAGTCACCGTACATTACGTTACTTCATCGTTGGTCGCGGTTTCTAGGTCATCCTCCGACCCTCCATCAGAATCACCATCATAGTGGAGGTATTTTGGGTCATTGAAGTCAAAAGGATCTTCTTGATATCTAGAACTCAACTAACTAACGTCCTTAAAGAATCCACATGATAAGTCAGAAGTGTTTCTGCATCCTCTTCTTACATCTTCATCGCATAACACGAGTTGCGAGCCTAGATTATCAAGTCCTTCATAATCAATCCCTTTAAAGTCTTTCATCTTATAGGGAGTTTGGTACGAGACTTTCCTAATCCCATCGGTGAAAGTCATGATTCCATTAAGCTTGTCCACAACTAAGTTTGTGACTTCACAGAAAGGTGACCCAAAAACAACTTGCGATAACCTAGGATCGATGTACCTTTCGGTATTATCAACAATTGTGAAGCTCATAGTGAATGTCATGTTGCCTACAAACACCTGCACATCTTTTTCGATACCTACAACATCCTCTCCCTTGTAGATCATTCCCCTTCTAAAGATACTGTTGTAATGAAATAAGGACATCACGTTCTTGAGCAAGCATGTGTCAATGTAAACATTATAAAAGTGTTTGCCACCGATCATTCAGGGTATTTTAAGATTAGTTGGATCGCCTAGCTTTATCCTACCAGGCCTTTTGCCTTTTAGCGCCCATGTGTTGCAAATTTCCGATGGTTGATACTCATACACCTCTTCATTACCATCTCGAAAGATCACTGTCCTAACACCATCGGTAAATAATGCACTACTCATCCTTATCGAGTTTCACTTCCTTCGTTTCTATGAATGGTTTTCCTAGAACAAGGCTAGTTAAGGATGGGCTGATGATCGAGCTCATGTCATTGAATATGGTTAGGTCAATGTTAAAAGAGAACTTTCCAATAACAACTGGCACCCTTCCAACTGTCCCAATGATATTAGACCCCTTGTATGTAACTTGTCAATTGAAGGTTTCGTTATATAGAGAAAGGGATATTGCATTAATTGGGGAATTGGGGTCTATATAGGCGTCTTTTATCAGCTTTCTTCTAGCGGTGCAGGATATTTTGAGAACATCGGAGACACCCTCTTCTATTCTTTCCATGAGCCCGATGTGTAATCTTGCGGTGCCTTTCTTAAGTTCCTCTGAAAGGGGACCATCACTTAATCCAGGGGATTTTTGGGACTCTCCAAGCACCTTATCTTCTTCCTTCCTATTTCCTGCCTCGTGAGTGGATGATTCCTTAGTCAGGTCTAAGGGGTTCTTCGTCTCTCCATGATAAGTCTTAAGGATGTCATCTTCATCCTTATTGTCCCTTCCAAAAGGCTGTTGTTGATCAGCGACAGGCTTAGGCACGGTTATTGCGGTAAGGGTGTTCACGAAATGGGTAGGTGCGGCTGGGGTAGAGGTTTTCTTAACTTCTTTCTTGTCTGGAGAGAGGTGTTTGAATAGTTTGCTAGGACTCTTGATTTTTACCGGCGAGGTCGGCTGGCTGAGGAGGGTGACGGACTTGACCTCCTCGACTCGTGTTATTTCACCAGCAAGGCGACTATTTATCATGTCAACTAGGTTACCAACTTTGTTATTCATGTCGCCTTGCTGTTGCCTGAATTGAATCTCGAGTTTCATGAGCCTTATTTCTTGTGATAGGATAAATTTTCGTAGGATTTCCTCAGGATTCTGCTCGGGCGTACTTAAGGGAGGATGGTGCTCAGACCACGTAAGCAGAGAAGAGTCATTGAATGATACACTGCGAGTCTGGCCCCAACTGAAATTTGGTTTATCTTTCCATGCCTCATAATACTCGTTTGGTTTCTTAGGTTCCTGGTTGACAATGGGCCATTTCTCCCTCGTCTTTTTGATGCGCGAAGAGGCGAATTCCTTGAAGGCTTCTTTGGGGAGTTCTACGCAATTATGAGTGTCGTGAGGACCACTACATAATTCGCACGAAGAAGTGATTTTGTTCACTTGGCTTGAAGGTTTAGGAGCCTCGTAGGATTTCATGAGAAACTTGACATGGTCTTCAAGTTCTATGATCCTACGGTCGGAAGTGCTTGAATTATTTGAAGGCAAAGATATTGCCTTGACCTTCTTATTCAAATCACGGGGATCATTCCAACTTTCGTTGTCATAAAGAGCAAGATCTTCTAAGAGATCCCATGATTGTTCCGCACTTAGATCACGTAGCTTGCCACCGGCCGCTTGGTCAATGGTTTGCCCCGTGGAGATATTGATATGGTCATAGAAGATTTGGACTTGGAGCCAAAGGTCTATGCCATGGTGAGGGACTTTTTGGAGTAAGTCCTTGAATCGAGTTCATGCCTCGTAGAGGGTTTCGCCTTGGCGTTGTTAGAACGCCAAGATATCATTCCTTAGCTTGGTAGTTCTCCCCGGTGGGAAAAATTGAGCCAGGAAACGAGTTGTGAGATCATCCCAAGAGGTGATGGATCCTGCGGGAAGTTGCTCAAGCCATTGACTAGCTTGGTCCCGCAGAGAGAATTGGAAGAGACGCAATCAGGTCGTCTCTCGAGTGGCAACATCAAGGTCTATGGAATCTACGATTTTGAGGAAATCCTTGAGATGTTGATTTGGATCTTCGGAACGAAGTCCATGGAATGCGCATNGAAACGAGTTGTGAGATCATCCCAAGAGGTGATGGATCCTGCGGGAAGTTGCTCAAGCCATTGACTAGCTTGGTCCCGCAGAGAGAATTGGAAGAGACGCAATCAGGTCGTCTCTCGAGTGGCAACATCAAGGTCTATGGAATCTACGATTTTGAGGAAATCCTTGAGATGTTGATTTGGATCTTCGGAACGAAGTCCATGGAATGCGCATCCGCTTTGCACGAACCGGATGGTGTCGGATCGCAAGGGAGTGAAATTGGCTCCTTGAGTGAGCTCAATGGTGTTGCGATAACTATGGTGGCTAGGTCAGGAATACTCTCCTAAGGTACGGGCTCTAGGAGGTTGGTTTGGTTGTGGTGGGTGGTTTGGTTGAGGTGGCTTGTTGGGATCAAGGAGGTTACCACCTTCCATGATGGCGGATGGTAATGGTTACGAAAAAAAAACACAAAGAAATAAGATAAACTAAAGAAGATCCTATAAAAATAAAATAAAAATCTCATTAGAAAGGAATCTAGTGAGTAGACCTAATAAAATAAAAATTCTACCTAAACAATAACTATTCCCCGGCAGCGGCGCCAAAAACTTGGTGACGTGGGATTGCGACCACGCAACAGGTTTTACCTCTCAAGGGATCTTGAGAAGCTTGCAATCCCACCAGGCAGTGTACCTGGTCGGTGTAGTATAGTGTAGTGGTAAGTACGGGGGATTGATCGTTCTCTCGCAGGGAATAGTATTCGTTAGGTTAGAAAAACTACTCTAAAAGGTCTAAGGGTGAAGGAAGATTATTTTTGTATTTTTATATTTTTTGAAAGCAGGTAAATCTCGGGTTTTGGAGGAGTGAACGGAATTAGTTGCTAGTCAACTAACCCAAAAACTACAATTGCAATTAAAAATAAAATAACTAAAACTATTGTGGTTGTGAAAACTTATATGGAGACAAATGTGTTTACTTAGATTTCCTTACTCCCTAACTATCTTTTACCGGTTAATTGGTGTATGTATTACATGCGTGGATGACGGGTGTATTCCTTAACAATTCATGGGGTGGCGTACATATCTCCCCAATTCTATGAGCTCTTATCTCCTCCTACAACGATGCGTAAAGCACCCAATCATAGGGATTGTAAACAGTGGCTCATGCGTTAAATACTACCTTAATAACCTAGTACGCATTAGTTACATCTTTCTTAAGACGTTCAAGCATGTTACCATATAGGAGTTTAGCCATTTTTCTTAAGCCTAACATTGATGAAACTGATATGCGTAGGATTGCTACCACGCAACATGTTTTACCTCTCAAGGGATCTTGAGAAGCTTGCAATCCCACTAGGCAGTGTACCTGGTCGGTGTAGTATAGTGTATTGGTAAGTACGGGGGATTGATCGTTCTCTCACAGGGAATAGTGTTCGTTAGGAGAGAAAAACTACTCTAATAGGTCTAAAGGTGAAGGAAGATTATTTTTGTATTTTTATATTTTATGGAAAGCAAATAAAATCTCGGGTTTTGGAGGAATGGGCGGAATTAGTTGCTAGTCAACTAACCCAAAAACTACAATTGCAATAAAAATAAAATAGCAAGAAAATAAAAAGGTTGTGAAAACTTATATGGAGACAAATGTGTTTACTTAGACTTCTTATCTTTTACCGGTTAATTGGTGTATGTATTACTTGTGTGGATGACGGGTGTATTCCTTAACAATTCATGGGGTGGCATACATATCTCCCCAATTCTATGAGCTCTTATCTCCTCCTACAACCATGCGTACACATAATCATAGGGATTGTAAACAGTGGCTCATGCGTTAAATAATACCTTAATAATCTAGTATGCCTTAGTTACATTTTCTTAAGACGTTCAAGCATGTTACCATATAGGAGTATTGCCAGTTTTCTTAAGCCTAACATTGATGAAACATTCATCCCAACAAAGTAATAACACACCAATCAACCAATAATTAATAGTTAGGTTTCATTAGAACTAAGCAAACACAAGAAAAATCTAGCCTAGCATGTTAATTGAAAGACAAGCATAAGATATAATTAACCAACATATAAACATATTGATTAATTTAAGTGAGGACTTATCTTTAATTGAACATGAAGGATTCAAGGGTGAAAAACCCTTGAAAATACAGCTAAAATCATCTTAGGGTTTTGTACCAAAAGTTCACCACAAAGTTCCACACTAATGAATGAAAATTAGGAAAATATATATAGATTTTACATTCTGACGTCGTCAGGTTATAGAGTCTGACGCCGTCAGCTCGCCGCCACTATGGTTCTTGGATGGCCTAGACCTACTTCTGACGCCGTCACCCTCTAAATTCTTCTGGGCCGTCATTCTTTAACTTATAACCTGACGGCCTACATCTTGTAACACCTGACGGCGTCAGGTGTAAATGTTGCAAAATCTTTCTGGCCCGTTGATGTGCTATTTGTTAGTGCAAGTTTTAAATTTATAAAGGTGAATTACCGAATCTAGAAACAACACATACGAGCAAGTGTACTCGTCCGTTATAGCAAGATATGATGGTAAGTCGGGATCGTTCGCAGGGATTTGTGAGTGAATCTAATATTAGTCTAAAAGTAATTCTCTAAACGTAAGCAAATAAGATAATAAGCAAATTCAATAATTTAAAAGCTACACTTGTTTAGACTAGTCTTCTACTTAATGACACATGTGATTGTGATAACTTTTAAGGACATGTTGGTTGTGATAATTAGATGGTGATCTAATCTATTGTTTCTACAATTATATAGATTTTACATTCTGACGGTGTCAGGTTATGGGTTCTGACGCCGTCAGCTCGCCGCCATTAGGGTTCTCGGATGGCCTAGATCTACTTTTGACGCCGTCACTTGTAAATTAGCTCTGGGCCGTCACTCTTTAGCATTACACCTGATGGCCTACTTCCTCTAACACCTGACGCCGTCAGGTGTAAACATCTTGTTTTCTTCATAGGGCGGCTAGTGTAATCTGATTCTACTCCTTTGTCAACGTTGGCTGACGGCGTCACCTTGTGACTCTGACGCCGTCAGGAAGGTTTTCCAGCTTCTTTTGAGACTTTGTCGTTTTCTTCACTTTTATGCTCCAAAAACGTCCAAATTAGCATTTTTTCCAGAATTATTCTCAAAAGTACCTAAAATGACAAAAGGAACGATTTAGGGCAATATTTGATCACATTTACTCGAATTAGGGCTTAAATGACCCCTTAAAACGGTAACACTTTTCGTCTCATCATTAAACATCCATGATTATGACTAGGGAATGCAATCATTGTTTAGTATCGGGTAATGGGGCATTACAAAGTAAATTGGGAGGTATGGAATGAGTACCCACCACCACCAGCAGCAGCCATCACCAGCAGTAGCCATCGCATCCTCCACCGCCACCATGACCAACACCACCACCACCACCAGCAGCAACCACCACCATCAACAACAACCACTAGCCACCACCACCACCACCACCACCANCATTCCATTCCTTTGCATTTTTTTAGTCATCTTTATCATAAGTATTAAATGTAGTGATCATTTAAAATATAGTTATTCATATATCAGAAACTTTTTAACATGTTATATGTATTTTGAATTTGTATGTTGTATCAAATAAAGCACAAATTACCTTCACTACATTGTCATAATTTGGACTATATTATACATTATAACACTTACTTATTAAAAATAAAACTTAAATAATAGCGATTTGATTGATTTGCATGCTGAGAAAACCAATAGACTGCATGGGAAGACTCAATACTGCTAATTAGTACTCGACAATTAATTTTTACAATGATTCAGTTTACACATCCACTATACATAAATCATTTTATATTTGGAGTAGATTATATACTTATCTAGTTTCATCACTAGCCACATAAATCATCATCAAAAAACACAATTTCTTACTTAACCATTATCAAATCATCATCAAAAAACATGTCTGGATCTCCTAATCTCGATGAACTGAAAGATGTGTGTGGGTCTGATAAACTTCACAAATGTCTCAAGTTCCTCTTCAGTCAAGAAATTCCTCTAAATGAATTAATGATCTAGTGTTTGGGTGAGAAGCATGATGAGCTGCGGGTAAGTGTTGATAAGCGCACCGAGAGAATGGATGAGGTTTTAGAGCTTGACTTTGATGAAGAAGAAGCTGTTGATGATGGTTATGAGTCCCTTCATGAGGTTCAAGTGATGGAGCGCCGTTTGCTGGAGTCCCTTTCGGCCATTTTGGTTGACCTTCGTGCTCTGGTAGCCAAGAAGGAGGAAGTCATTGTCGATATGGATTATTATGATCAGAGCTCCAGTTGAATGGTTGTTTAATTAGGGTCTTTTTGGTTGGGTTTGGTGGTTCCTTGTTACTTTTTAGTGGTTGTTTTGAAGGAACTGGTACATGTAATCACCCTACTAATTAATTAATCTTTAATATAATGAATACTTTAGGTTTTTATGTCATAATCTTGTGTTTTTATTTTAAATATACTTTATTTATAAGCAGTTGACTTACCTTATCTCTCACACACTGAAATATTACACACATAAGAAACACATATTGGTGAAATAGGTATCTTTAGCGAATTTAGGGGTTTCTAATTGAAGTAACAAAAATGAAATCAAGCAATAAACAATCAAAATAAATGCTCTATATAAGAGCTTGATTGTTTTATCATCAATACAGGCATCCATTTGGGTGTTTATCAAGTCATTAATGTATTAGTTTTTTAATTGTATGCTAATAAGATTTTTAAGTTGACTAGTTTATGATTTTTTTTGTGGTTCGGATGGATTATTAAGGGTTGCTTAATTCTTATTGTCTGCTATAGATGTTATAGAGTGTTTGGGATGGATTATTAAGGGTTCGGATGGATTATTAAGGGTTGCTTGATTCTTATTGCCTGCTATAGATGTTATAGAGTGTTTGGGATGGATTATTAAGGGTTCGGATGGATTATTAAGGGTTGCTTGAAATTGATGTATGGATATGTTTGCATTTTAATTAGATTATTTGTGTTTAAGTAGCTTGCTTAGTTAGTACTCAGGTTGTGATAACATTACTCAACTGTACTACGAAATTTTTTAGATTTCTTCAGATCAATCATGTTCCATTGTGGCTAGTCTTCGTTGGCGAATGTATTTATAGTTCTGTCAAGAATTATAATTATTGATCCCTGGCAAAAGCTTGTCCCAATGGATCATGATTGGTCAGAAGATGTTGAGAAGGTTCAAGTCAGTCTGCATCAAAAAAGAGATTTCTTTTATAAGCCGAATATTTAAATCAAAAATATTTGGCTGTTAATTAAGTCTTTGATAGATAATCTCAGGTTGTGATAACATTACACAACTGTACTAAGCAATTTTGTAGATTTCTTCAGGTTAGTCTTTGATAGATAACCATGTTCCACTGTGGCTAGTCTTCGTTGCCGACTAATGTATTTATAGTTATGTCAAGAATTATAATCATTGNTGCATCAAAAAAGAGATTTCTTTTATAAGCCGAATATTTAAATCAAAAATATTTGGCTGTTAATTAAGTCTTTGATAGATAATCTCAGGTTGTGATAACATTACACAACTGTACTAAGCAATTTTGTAGATTTCTTCAGGTTAGTCTTTGATAGATAACCATGTTCCACTGTGGCTAGTCTTCGTTGCCGACTAATGTATTTATAGTTATGTCAAGAATTATAATCATTGATCCCTGGCAAATGCTCGTCCCAATGGATCATGATCCCTGGAAAATGCTCGTCCCAATGGATCATGATTGGCAAATGCTCGTTCCAATGGATCATAAGGTGGTACAACAAGATCAAGTTTCTACTGCTGAAGTTTCTACTGCTGAAGTTTCTACTGCTGTAGAGGTTTGGATTGTATGTTCTTCTTTGTATCTGATCTTGGGAATGCCCATATCAGCAATTGTTTATGTTGTAAAAAGCCTTTTGGTAAGTAATATAATTCACCTTTTGTGAGATTACAACTGTGTTGTTTGTTCTTCTTAAAGTTAAACATAAGATTCTTCATTGTGTTTAATATACATTCAAGTCAGTTTCGATACTTTTTTTCCTTAAATGGTGAATTTTATTAATTAAGGAACCGGAAACTTACAAAGATTATACAAGCAATCCAAATGAACACACTCATTTGACTGATACAATATAACAGATACATTCTACACAATCATTCACGAAACTAGCTGATTCAATATCCACCATTCTTCTAGACTTAGCAACTACATGCCAACATCTAGGCAACCATGGAGAAATATCTCTTATTGGCTACATCCTAGTGAGTTTCTATACTTTAGTTGTTTAGATTTTATAACAAAATGAAAATATAGTCTATAAGAAGAATATAAAATAACTTATATGCGTAAAAGACCCCAGGGTGGAGATGGTTGAGTTTTTGGTGTTTTGAAGTGGAGGTCACAGGTTCGATACATATGGCTCCCTTTTTTGGTATGTCCTACCCAAAATTTTTGAAAAGCCCCCTATATTTTTTTCATCAAATTTCGAATTCTCCCTCCACCCATTTCCATCTCCACCCACATTTCTCACATTTCTCACCACTCACTAGTCACAACCACCAATCACCATTCACCAGTCACATCACAGCCACAAATCACCATTCACCAGTCACATCACAGCCACCAATCACCATTCACCAGTCACCAGTCACCATCCATCATATCACTTGCCAGTCCGGCCATCAACAATGGAGGGAGGTTCATTTAGATCTAAATTAGGTACTTTTTTGAATTAGGAATTCATTATGCTGGAATTTTAACTTATTATTCATTTTCATTGTCAATTTTATTTGTTATGGATTTGTTGGTTTCTTGTTTCTTTGGTAATGTTAACTTATCGGGTCTTTGGCCGAATCGTTTAACCAACAACACAAATAAAGAAAACATTTTGTAATTTACACATTTTTCTTAATCCCACCTTTTCATATTTGACATTCAAGCTTTAAATTGATGCCCAATACATTCAAAGTAACATATGATAATTAACCTATGTAGAACATTGAAGTGGTGTTTGGAACTAGGAAGTGCTTATCCCAAACACCCCTTTATGTAGTCAAAGCAATCACTACCTATAGACAGTCATTCCATTGTGTTGGTAAACCTTATTAGCTTGACACTTGTGACTTGACATTGTAACTTCATCAATCTAAAGCTTCATATATGCTTATATTGGTTTAACTTATAACTTGTAGGATATATACGTTATCATTTGACCTCAACAATAGCATGGACAAGTCTTGGATGAGAAGTAGTAGGACCAAGAAACAATATATTGATGGAGTAGCAGCTTTTATTAAGTATGCAGTACACAACTTGCAGAAGATGAAGAACATCGACCCACGAGTTAATATACGAAAGCTTAAGATTCCATGTCCGTGTACCAAATGTTTAAACAAAATAGAGCAAACAGTGGATGACGTGGAGTACCATTTATTCTGCTACGGGATTAATCATAGATACGCAAAATGGGATAAACATGGAGAAAAGGATGAGCAAGCAACAACAGCCCAAATACCTGATAATGCAGAAACAGAGTTTGTTTACGACACGGATTTCGACATGGAGTCACATTCAAAAATTCCAACAGATGGCCCAGCAACAGTAGAAATGGTTAATGCTACGAAAGAAAATTTTGATGAGGATGACCTTGCCAAGTTTCAAGCACTATTATTAGACGCGGAGAAGCCACTTTATAAAGGATGTCCTGACATCACAAAGTTGTCCGCAATAGTTCAACTACTCAACTTGAAGGGTAAGTATAGAGCTTCTGATAAGTTCTTTACTGAATTACTAGGATTGATAAAAAAAATGCTACCTGCTGGTAACAAAATGGTTGAAAAAACTTATCAGGCCAAAAAACTAATGAGAATGATGGGATCAGGATACGAAAAGATACATGTATGTAGCAACAACTGCATTCTTTACTTGAAGGATAACAAGTAGTTGACTGTTTGTCCAACTTATGGGATATCAAGATGGAAGGTGGATAATAAGACACGTAAAGTGTATGAAAACATCCCGGCAAAGGTAATGTGGTACTTTCCAATTATACCAAGACTGGAACGACTCTTTAAGTTAGAGAGTATTTCAGAAGATCTAAGATGGCACGCAACAAGGAGGGTAACAGATGGTATTTTATGTCACCCTGCAGATTCACAGGCATGGCGTACCATAGATGAAAAATTTCCCCACTTTGCTAAAGATCCGAGAAATCTACGGCTAGGAATATCGGCTGATGGGGTTGACGTCAACTCAGGAACTAGGCATCACAGTGTATGGCCAGTTTTATTTGTCATATTTAACCTTCCTCCATGGTTGTGTATGAAAAGAAAGTTTATCATGCTTTCGGTATTGATATCGGGATACCCGGGAAATGATATCGATGTATTTTTAGAACCGTTGGTTAATGATCTGCATACCTTATTTGATGACGGGGTTGATACATATGATGCTTTTAAAAAAGAAAAGTTTAGCTGCGTGCCGCTGTGTTATGGACGATAAATGATTACCCTGCACTTGGTACATTATGTGGTTGCCCATACAGTGGATTCAAAGGTTGTGTAGTATGTGGGAAAGATACACACTGTGTTAGACTTTCCGCCTCATCCAAGCAAAGTTATGCTGGACACAGACGATATCTACCATACAACCATGCGTTCAGAAGGCAAACGATGGCGTTTAATGGAAAAGAAGAATTTCAGCATGCTCCAACTCCATTGACTAGGGAACAAATATACAACGAGGTACAACTAATTGAAAATAAATGGGGAAAAGGCAAACGAACAAACAATAACACCTCGAATAACCAAGAAGATATGAGAGGCAAAGGTGGGAAGAATACAAAGCAGAAAAGGAAAACAACAGAAGCAGAGGGCAGTGCAAGCCAAGTAAATGAACCATATTGGAAGAAATTCAACTTTTGGTATCGAAAGCTAAGGTATTGGAGGCATAATGTTGTTCCACATTGTATTGACTTCATGCATGTAGAAAAGAATGTTGCTGAGAGTCTAGTCAGAACTTTGCTGAATGTTCCTGGAAAGACAAAAGATGGAATGAATGCTCGATTGGATCTGGAAGAGTTAGGGATAAAAGAAGAGTTGTTTGCTGGGAAAGAAGCAGACAAAACAACACTACCTCCAGCAGGTTACACATTAACGAATGCTGAAAAAGACATCTTTTGTTAAACGTTAAGCAACATCATGGTACCACAAGGCTATTGTTCAAATTTCTCTAGTTTGGTCAGCCAAAATGATAAGAAGCTCATTGGCTTTAAATCGCATGACTATCACATGCTAATGCAAGAGTTTTTGCCCATTGCTATACGTTCAATCATGCACCCACCCACACGATTTGCTATTATCAGGTTTTGCTTTTTCTTTAAAGCTATATGTAGGAAAGAAATCATCTTGAAAGAAGTAGATAAGATGCAACAAGAACTTGTTGTAACACTGTGCCTTCTCGAGAAGTTCTTTCCTCCGTCATTTTTTGATATTATGATACACTTGACAGTGCACCTAACTAGGGAGGTAAAATTATGTGGTCCCGTATGCTTTCGGTGGATGTATCCCTTCGAAAGATGTATGAAGGTTATTAAAGGACATGTGCGAAACAGAAATAGACCAGAGGGATGCATTGCTGAGGAGACTATCGCGGAAGAAACAATAGAGTTTTTTAGTGAGTATCATAAAACCATGAAAACTATCGGTATCCCACCTGATAAACATGTAACCAATGAAAATGAGGATGGAAAGCCATTGTCGGCCGGCAAATCAAGTGTACTTTCCGGAGACGTCTTTGAGAAAACACATTTGTATGTAATACAGAATACAGATGAAATTGTGCCGTATATCGAGTAAGTATTTCTAACACATGTCAATTTCGTTGCTTAAAATGTTGTATCAAATATAATAATCAAATACATTGTTTTGTTTCAGGCGACAAAAGCAATTTTTGAAAACAAAATACCCGGGTAAAAAGATGGCATTGCTGGAGAATGAGCACACTAAATCTTTTGCTAAGTGGTTACACGAAGAGGTAATTACTCGTATGTTATTTATACTAATTGTTTATTTGTTGATAAATATAAGTGAGTTGTTCCTGCAATTTAAAGGTAATATATACTTGTAATGAAATTCAGGTTGAGAGAGAGTTAGCGATATCCAAAGATAGTGTATCAGAAACTGTGAGGTCGGTATCGGTTAGATCTAGCAAGGCCAGCTTGTAAACCACGAGGATGCGTTGTCCAACGAGGGTTGAAATTGTTTCCCTCGCGAGTCCGGATTATGTGAGATGAATGGTTTAAAAATGGTAATGATTTATTTTTTAAACACCGAACAGGTTGAAAACCTTAAATGACAATACAGAACGAGATACAGAGAATTCGTTTACACTAGAATAGAAAACATAGAGTCTAAATTACTTGAGAAAATGAAATACAAATTGTAAACGAAGAAAGAAAGAAATAAAGAAAATGTTTTTGTTCTTTATATTTTATTAACGAAAAAGGAAATTTAAACTAAAATATGTTAAAGATTTAAATAAACTTAAGAGATTGTAAACTAATAGAAAAGACGAAGTACGAACTAGGCAGTTTTAAAATGAAACGAAAGATTTTTTATTTTTAATTTTTTCTTTTTTTTATTTTTTCTGCTTAGTAATATTATTTAACTTATATTATTCTCTAAATATCTTTTTTTCTTCTTTCGTATTTTTGGGGCAGAAAAAAAAAAAAAATCGAATGAAGTAAAAAGCCATAGCGCGCTTGAAAAAAAATGAAATGCCAAAGTAAACTTGAAGATGAAAAACTCGCCTACATAACAAATGAACAAACTCGCGAAGAACTAAATTCATACGCGCTAGCCTAGGACCCAAACCGCTAGGGATTATGGTACAAACCTCGCTAGCAACAAGCCAGCACATACCGCTGGAATATTAGCGTTACGCGCTATCTTTTGTTGAAGCCATACTCGCTAGGAAGTTACGAAGACTACGTCGCTAGACTAGAAAAGCGTTCCATACGATCGCTTGAGGATTGCTTTATTTTTCTTTACCGCTAACTTTTTGGAGACATACCGGCATACGTCTCTCAAGAGAACTAAAATAGGAAACTCGCTAAGGTAATTTTTAGTTGCTGGAAGACGTTTTAAACGCGTGAAAAGCAAAAGCATTAGATAAACTAATGTAAAAGCAAAAGAAGAACTACGGTGCGAGCAATTGGACTTTTTAAAGACATAAATAAGCCTAGCAGACGCATGTGCGGTAAGCTGTGTACGTATGTAACCACTAAAAGTTTTTACGTGCGAGCGAAAATGTTTAAAAACAAATAAGAACCTTTGTAAAAAAACTAAGAATAAGTTAAGATAAAAACTTTAAAGGAAGCTTACAAGCTAACGACAACCCAAATAAGCCACAGTCACTTCAAAAGGCGAAAAGTTTTTTTCATGCACAGGTTCGTGGCAAGACTAATGTGAGGTTATGGACAAGGATAGAAGTAAGAAGCGCGTGATACAGATTGTAGACAGTAGAAAGAAAGATTGAATAAGCAGAATAAGCAGAAGTAAAGATGATCTAAGACATAACAATAAAGCTTGATTCAATCAACATGTACATTAAAAACTTGAGTAAAAACTAATCATAAAACCATCGATTAAAGCATAGACAGCGTACGCGGGCAAGGCGGTATCTAAGAGCCATGGCTAACTCCTCGTACATCGTTGTACACTCTGCCCCTATGACTCTTCCAAATTATGGTAAACTAAAGCATAAACTAGAGATTACGACGGCCTTAAACTATCTAAAATAGCAACTCTAGTCCTTGTAACTGACTGGCGGTATGTCGTAGACGAAGCTTCCAAAGTCCTTCAAAAAGCATAAAATCTATCCACTAGCTCGGATTTAGAAAGTTTAGCTTTGAGTTAAGGGTCTCTCTACGTTCTGAGCCTTGAGAAGACAATTGCTTCACGGGCTTTTCAAGTAATTTAATCTCTTAACCACTTTCAACTTTTGTCCACCATCTCGTGCTCGTTTTGGGCTTTAGGTTGCTTTCATGATGTTTTGGCAATCCTTACGCTGACAATAAACACAGAAAACACAGACTACTTTGGCTTGAACGTTAGTTTGTTTGTTATGAATCAGTCTCAATAATGGGTGAAAGAGAACGGGCTTCCTTTTCTAAAAGGTGAAGTCAATGGTCGGCTATTTTTGGAAAATACTTGATGAAACGTGATAAAAAGCCAGCAGGAGAGGAACTTCGAAGTCCCGCCTTGACGGGTCGATGGGATGAGTATTTTGCATAACATCGACTGTAAGGCGCTGTCGACCGCGAATCCCGCTTTTGCGATTTTGAGGCCGAGGATATACCCTCTTTACCATAAAGACACTCTCCGATTTAGAGAAATAGGTTAAGCTGTCTTCACACCTTTGGAGCATTTTTCTAACAATGAGAGACAAGCGAAAGACATGATCCCACATGACACAGAAAAAATCATCCATAAAAATCCATGTTTCGACTCATTTTTGAACTAAATAGCGGTCATACACCTCTGGAACGTGCCTAGGGCATTGCATAAGCCGAAGGGCATACGTCGATAGGCAAACGTTCCGTAGGGACAAGTAAAAGTGGTTTTCTCTTGATCGGGAGGATCAATGGGAATTTGAAAATAGCCAGAAAAACCATCAAGAAAACAATAAAACTCATTTCCTGCAAGTCGTTCAATCATTTGATCCATGAAAGGAAGCGGAAAATGGTCCTTTCGAGTTGCTTCATTGAGCTTTCGATAGTCGATGCACACTCTCCAACCGGTTACGAGACGTGTAGGAATAAGCTCGTCATTATCATTCGTCACGACAGTTATTCCACCCTTCTTTGGCACACAATGGACCGGGCTAACCCATGAGCTATCAGAAATTGGGTAAATCATTCCAGCATCGAGGAGTTTGATAACTTCATTCTTGATTACATCATGGATTTTTGGGTTAACCCGTCTTTGTTGTTGGATGGACGGCTTGGCATCGTTTTCAAGTAAAATATTGTGGGTGCAAAAACGAGGGTCTATGCCCTTGATGTCAGAGATACGCCAAGCGATGGCATCTTTGTGTTTCTTAAGCATGTCAACGAGACGGTTCTTCTCCTCATCTTGAAGGTGTTTGGAAATGATGACGGGCAATTTGTCGGTTCCTTCCAAGAAGGCATACTCAAGATGAGGAGGAAATTCTTTAAGCTCTAGTTCTGGAGGCTTTTCATTCGATGGCTCGACCTTTTTGACTTCTTCAATAAATAGTTTCTTCGGAGGGAGAGGTGAAAATGGATCTTCATTCAAAAGTTTTTCAAGCATAAGAATGTCTCCCTCCGGATCATAGTAAGAATCATCACTATCCGATAATGAAGATGTATCGGTAGAAAGAAAAGCATCGACTTCTTCCAAAAAGAAATCACCTCCTTCGAACGGAGTGAAAGAAGGGGAAGAGTCGGCAATTATGGGTTGAGAAGTAGAAGAATTATCTTGGGGTGAAGAAAGAGAAGAAGTGGGATTGCCACTTGAAAATCCGAGTATCTCTTGAGAATACTCATCAGAAACTTCATCAATGACATCGATTTTGCTGATGGTCATGGGTTCATCAGTGGAGGAATATCTTGCTGTTTGGTCCAAATTAAACGTAACGGCTTCATGACCATCTCGCAAGGTAATATCTTCATCGTACACATCAATCAAAGCACGGCCCGTCTTTAGGAAACCTTGTCCGAGAATGAGAGGAACCCTTGGATCTGGATCAAAATCGACGACAACAAAATCAGCCGGAAAGTGAAATTTTCCCACATTGACGATGACATCTTCGGCTATGCCTTTAAGACGAGAGGTAGAACGGTCGGCAAGCTCGAGTGTCATGCGTGTCGGAGTCAAAGGGGGTAACGACAACTTCTGCCAGACGGAAAACGGCATAAGGCTAATGCTAGCACCTAAATCGGCTAAGGCGAAACATTGAACCATTCCGGGAAAATTGTATGGAATTAAGAACTTGCCGGGGTCTTCAAGCTTTTCAGGAAGCTTTTTAAAGAGCACTGCCGAGCAATTCGCATTCAAAGGTGTAGTCGACATCTCATACAATTTATCTTTACTATTCAACAAATTTTTAAGCATTGATGAAAACTTTGGCATTAACACAACAACATCAGCAAGACTCAAATCAAAGCGAATGTCTTGAAACATCTTAAAGAACTTTTCCTTCATTATGTCATTTTTATCTTGATGTTTTTGCTCATTAAGACGAAAATGATATGGAAGACTTGTTTTAACTGGTTCATCTTGTTCAAAAACAATTTTCTCTTTTCCTTTTGAAACATTTGCATTTTCATTTGTCGGTTGAACCACCGGAGGTTGGATATTTTCGGTCCTTCCTTGGTGAATAGGAATTCTCGTATCCGTTGTCACCTCGGTTGCACGGTCCACTACCTTTGAAGGAGGAGTATAAGAGGTAGTTGGAACCGTTGGTTCTTTGTAAGAAACGCCACTGCGTGTTGTGATCGCCTTGACATCGCCCCTCGGGTTAGCGATCGTGTTGCTAGGTAGAGAAGTGGTACCCGAACCCGAGGGTAGATCATTTAAACGCTTGTTCAATTCAGCCATTTGATTAAGCATCACATGATTCATTTCCTCTTGTTTTTTAAGTTGTGTCTGCTGACTTAGTATCAAAGCTTGTTGGTTTTGGTTGAAGGTTTGCTGGTTTTGGTTTTGACGAAGTAATTCTACCAACAACTCATATGTGTTCGATTTAATTTGAATAACACCTTGGTTTTGGTTAAAAGTTTGCCCACGGGCATTGTTATTGAAGCCTTGACCTTGATTTTGAAAATTTTGATTCCCATGATTAAAGTTTCCATAATTAGCACCTTGATTTCCAAAATTTCCATGATTACTTTGAAAGTTTCGATTTTGGTTAAAACCTTGATTTTGATTTTGAAAACCTTGATATGCACGATTCTGATATTGATTGACTTGATTACCATGACTTTGCACATTTTGGTTTTGTGGCGGATTATTAAAACCTGGTGGTGGTGCAAGAATGTTGGTGGAACGGTAGCTGAGGAGATTGCGGTCTCCTTGGGGTTGGTATCGGTTACCACCCATGTTAGCAGCGTACACATTCTCTTGAGCGAAAGAACCGGTTGTTGGACATGCGTGGTATGAATGGGGACCACCACAAGTTTCGCAACTTTGGTTAACTGCGTTGATGGTTTGACGATTGTTGTTAAAATTTGCAATAAATGCATCAAATTTTTCGTTAAGAGCGGCGATTCAGGATTAGAAATCATGGTAGATCTTATTGACTCTCGTTCAGCAGTAGAATCCCAATAATTATGGTGAGCAGTCATATTTTCGATGAGATCCCAACATTCTTCAGGCCGTCTTTTCATGAATGTTCCTCCAGCTGCTGCATTGATCGTGTCACGATGTCGTAAATGCAACCCAATATAGAACGTATCAATGATTGTGACAAGTAACATGTTGTGATTCGGACATCGATCAATAGCTAGCTTATATCATTCCCAAGCTTCGAACAAGGTTTCATCTAGGCATTGATGGAAATTGCATATGTCGTTTCTTAGCTTGGTTACCATCGATGGTGGAAAGTATTTGGCTAAGAACCTTGAAACCATTTCATCGAAGGTGTGAATTGAATTCTTTGGGAGTC
>LBNU01036325.1:78706-89879 GCA_014162995.1 Artemisia annua | reverse complement strand
AATCTTGAGGATCACGTAACTCGGGTACGTTCCTTTGCTTTCGTCTACGACGACTGCGATTAGAAGGCACTGTAGAAGAAGAAGAAGAAGACTCGTTCAAGTTAGACTTGGAACGAGTGATCATACAAATCAAGACAAAACAAAGTGAAAAATAAAGTAGAAAGGAAAATCTTTTTGGTTTTTTATAAGTTTATAAAAGAAAAGAGAAAATATTTTTGGCTTTTATAAGTTTTATAATTTTTAGTTGTTTTTATGTTTAAGAAAAGCGTTAACTTCTAAAAGAAGGTTCTTCAAATCACAAGTCTCGAACGACGAATGACTTAATCTTTTCAACCGCTCCCCGGCAGCGGCGCCAAAAACTGATCGAGGCAAACTATAATAGTGAAAGCAAGAACCTCGGGTCGTAGTCCCAACGAGGGTTGAAATTGATCTTGTCACTCGAGTCGTGAGTTATGTGAAGTGAATTGGTTTAAAAAGTTTTGATTTTGTTTTTGTTATACTACAAAAGGTTTGCATAAAATTTAAATGAAATAAAGTGCGATAACCAAAGAAATAAGTTGAACTATGAAAGAAAACATGAAATAAGAAAGAAAGAAATAAAGAAAATGTTTTTGGGATTTTAGAATTAATTAATAAAAGAAAAGTAAAGTAAACGTTTAAATGAAAATAAAACTAGTGAAAAGAAAAATAAGCTAAGTTAAAAAAGGTTTAAAAGTTTTTTCACAAGTAAATTTCATCTTTAACTTCACTTTCAAACTCTTTTCTACATCTCGTGCTCGTTTTGGGCTTTTAGGTTGCTTTTCATGATGTTTTTGCAATATCCTTACCTGCACAGTCATAAACATAAAAACACGATATCTTTGGCTTTGAACGTTAGTTTTTGGTCTATAATAGTCTAATAATGGTGAATAAAAGGTATGTGAATAAGCACATACCAGGTGGATTTCATTTGGACCACGCGCCGACATAGTGAAATACGATGCATATAACATCAATGGGTATACATTTCGTACGAAAAGTAATGATGGGACAGTTTACCAGAACAGTGGGGTTAGTGTTGAGGCAGCAGATCTTCACATATCCAAAGAAGTTGCAACCACAAGAAAAGCATTTTATTATGGGATTTTACAATAGATATGGGTACTAGATTACCATTTCAGGCAAATTCCTCTTTTCAAATGTGATCGGGTTAATTCAAAAAATGGTGGGGTCAAACGCGATAATCTTGGTTACACATTGGTAGACCTGAATAGTTTAGGCCACAAGGATGATCCGTTCATATTAGCCTCACAAGCACGACAAGTGTTTTATGTGAAGGACCCGGCAGATAAAAAATTGTCTATTGTCTTTAAAACACCTACCAAGAATTACAAAGATACGTATGACGATGTCGATGAGGAATTTAGTACAGTCATTCACGAGCAAAATGATAACATATTGCCGCGGGTAATTCCACAAGCAAAGGATGCCTACTATCGAACCGACTGTGAAGGTATTGTTATACGAAAATCAAAGTGAAGCGCATGTCATTCTCAAGCTGTAACACTCTGTTTAGGGATTTATTTTTGTCTGCAGAACCTATTTAAGCTTTTGTTTTGCTGCAAATACTCTTTTAAAGGATTTTTGTTGTTGTTGTTGTTGTTGATGTATTAATTGTTAAGTTTGTACTTGCGAATACTCTTTTAAATTAAAGGATTCCAGATTATACAAAACTATAACTTCTAGCAGCATAAACTATGTACTAGCCGTATTAACTATGTACTAGCAGTAGTAAACACCCTGCATATTTTGAACCTTTGGAAAATAGTCTGACCAATAGACTGAACTCAATTAAGTGAATATCACATTACATAAGTTATCAGAAATGTGTGACCATATGTATCGAATTGTGACTACACTTAAATATTGTGTGACAAAATATGACTATGATTTAGTCACACAAACACTCAATGTGACTAATAGCAAGGTTAATAATAATTGAGTTCACATTTTGCTATAAATAATAGTCACATGAATATTTCACAATGTGACTATTTGGAATGTGTTGGTCACATATAATACCCTTATAATGTGGCCATAAACATCATTTAGATACGCATTTGTGATATGGTGTGACTATTGTAAAGCCTATAGTCACATGATCGAGCTTTAATTAAATGTGACTATACACATTAGGATTTGGCAAGCAAACACACACTAAACTTTAGACACACATATTAACTTACGTGACCATATGTATCGAATTTTCGTTAGACTTAATCATGTTTCCATGGTTTCGGATGACCATATAGGACATTTGGACACACTCTTCATGTGTGTGACATATATTTGTCACTTTTAAATGCATATCGTGACTAACGCTTCAAACTTACTTTTCAGTTGTCACACATTTCAAATTCATATGTGGCTAAGTATTTAGCAAAGAATAGCAGTCACGTTTAAATAATGTGTGACAAACTAGACTATATAATTTAGCCACATACACAATTACTTCATGTGACCATATATCTATTTTGGTCACACTCTTCAATTGTGTGACATATATTTGTCACATATGTATATTTGTAGTGTGACTAATGCTTAAAGCTGATTTGTATCGGTCACACGTCTCAAATTAAACGTGACTAAATGATCGAAAAATATTTACCAGTTACCCTCTAGTCACATAAATACACAAATGTGTGACATATATCTTCCGAAATGGTCACACAAGTCGGATAGAGTGTGGCTGTTTATTTTGTTTTCATACATTTAGTCACGTAAATATGTTACTGTGTGACCGTTTGAAATCGACCATGTGTGACGATAGGCCATTTTTGTACTAGTGTTTTGAGTGCAAATCATATTTAGTATTATTATTATTATTATTATTATTATTATTATTATTATTATTATTATTATTATTATTATTATTATTATTATTATTATTATTATTATTATTATTATTATTATTATTATTATTATTATTATTATTATTATTATTATTATTATTATTATTATTATTATTGAATTACATTACGTTGCGAGTCAACCAATCACAATGACACATTTCATCAATTACAATTCCAACAGATTACAATTACAACACATTCTAATTCTTTGAATTACAATTCATTCAAATAACCCGAATAAAAAGGAGAAGGACGTATGGAAATGAAAAAATCGTACAAAAATGTACGAAAATGTAATAAACGTTTAATAACGTTTTAATACAAGGGAAAACGTTCTGAAAAGCTTGGAACATATGAAAACGAGCGAAAATTGCCGAAAACGTTCAAAATGGATGAAATCGGTCGAACACGGTCGCAATCGGTCTAAAATGATCTAAATCCGTCGAAATCTGTCGAAAATTGTCAACGTCGGTCGAAAACTAGCGAAATCGATCAAAATCGATTGAAAACGGTCAAAAAGGGATGAAAAACGTTACAAACGGATGAAAACGTAAAAAAGTTACAAAATGTATAAAAATGTTGTATAGTATTTGTCTTACTACCTCCGTTCCATAATAATTGTCCACTTTGACATTTTTTTGTCTTTCTTATTCAAATTTGACCATAAATATTTTTATTTGTGTTACATAATACTTGATGAAAAATATATGAATAGATTGTGTTTCAAATGCATTTTCTATTGATATAATTTTCATCAAGTATTATATAGCACAAATAAAAATATTAACGGTCAAACTTGAACAATAAAGACTCAAAAAAGTAAAAGTGGAAAATTATTATGGGACGGAGGGAGTAGTTTACAAAATGGGAGATGATTTGCACACTCCACTAAATGATTGGGACACTCCAATGAATTGTATTTGGACCTTTATACCCTTATATGGGAGAAAGTGTAAGTGTAGTTGTGAGGGTATAAATGTCCAAACACAATAAAATGGAGTGTCCCAATCATTTAGTGGAGTGTGCAAATCACCTCCCTTACAAAATCCAATGCACATGACCCATTACCCATGTTAATTACCCATTGTCGATCACCAATCATGTATTGGTCGATAACATGACACTATACGCCACTACAACCCAATGCACATGACCCATTATCAACAATCATGGATGTGTCGTAACATGACACTCTAAGCAACTATAACCCAATGCATATGACCCATATGATGTCAAATACCCATTATTGAATGTGACCAGTGATAACCTAATGAATATGACCCGTGACCCATGACCCATGTAAATTAGCCATTATCACCGGTCATGCATGGGTTGCACCGGCTTGGTAGGTGTATAGTTATAGTGTGAATATTACAGTATATGAATTGTATTTGAAGTTATTAAAGGCGGTCATGCATGGGTTACACCGGCTTGGTAGGTGTATAACGTTTGTCACAGACACTAAGAAGCAAGTATGCAGGGACCTACCGATCATGTTATCCGGGATCGAGAAAGTTTGAACTCGGCTTGAGCTTGACTCGAAAAGCTCGATTTATTTGTAAAGTTGTGTTTTCTTACACAAATTAAAATTGAAATATAATCTTATAATCGAATTCGGTTCACCTTTGGCTCGAAAAACTCGATACGTTCATAAATAACTATTTACACATAGTACGCTTACATACAAATATATAAAAAAATTAAAATATAAAAATAAAAATAAAAACATATGCTATATCACTCATTAAACATTTAACATCATTTGATAGGCTTGAAATATAATTCTCCATCCTAAATTTTATCTTTTCACAGCCCGCCTAAAATTTTCCCCAAATTTAAACTGCCCCTCCACCCAAATATTTCATTGACCCGCCCATGTTTTTCAATACTCCATCCCAAATATATATCTACAAAAACTAGATCTGGTCTTCTTCTATCTCCTTAACACTCTCCTCACCAACGCCACCGCTCGGTAGCATAAATGTTTCAATAAATGTTTTGATTCCTGGATTTGGGGTCTCAATTACAATGGCGGTGATGGTTGCGACTGATAATATACGGCGGTGGATGTATTCAGCTCACTATGAGAAATTAGCATTGAATTTAGAAGGATATAGTGTTCCAATTGTGGTGGCTAATGTTTCGAGAATTGACTAGCTGAAGAATGCCGCCGGTTTGGTTGATCCTAATTAATGGCGAGGAACACTCCATCCTCAGTAAGCTCACCCAGTTCTTGATTGGTACTTTGCTTTTACATGGTTATTGAGCTACATGGTTCAAGCTCCTTGATTTTGATTTCACTAAAGCATATATGTAATGTGTGCAGATATTTAAATCGGGTTGATGAGGCTGTCAATGAAGCTTTGAAACAATCTCAAGGTTCATATACCGCCTTGCTATCTTATAATGACAAGATTTTTTGTGAATACCTGAGTACACACTTCTGATGCATACATGCATCTTTATCTGGTGCCTATCTTAGTCCTTAATTTATTAATACATCATCAGGTTGCAAAACAACTCGAAATGTCTTTCATGACATGTTACCCAGCCCGCCATTTTTATATGGTATTATCTTTTATTATTTTGAAAAGTGCATTCACATTTGAAATGGTTTTTTATCCTTGAATTCATCTTTTAGATGTTTTTAAGCACCCATTACGCGGGGACTGATTTAAAAACTAGATTGACCATAACCAAACTGGCCAAAAGCAAATGCTACTTGGTCCCTGTGGTTTGCCCAAAGTTTCACCCATAGTCCCTGAAAGTTAAAAGTTGCACGGATAGTCCCTATCTCTGAAAAGAATAACACTAATGGTCCCTTTTTTAACTGTCGTTAAATGACTTCCGTTATAATTTACACGTTAGTCACTTTTGGTTGAATATCGTTGCATCGTTTATCCTTTATAATAACGGCCGTTTATAACTTAAAGTTTTTCGAATTTTTCTTACGTTTTCATATGTTTTAATCTGTTTTCGTCCGTTTTTATACGATTTCGTTCGTTTTTCTTACGTTTTCATCCGTTTTCATGCGTTTTTATACGTTTTCACTCGTTTTTCTTACGTTATTGTCTGTTTTCCTACGTTTTCATCCGTTTTTATCTGTTTGGGTCCGTTTTTATACGTTTTCCTTTATTTTTCTTACATTTTCATACATTTTTATCCGTTTTTATATGTTTTCATACGTTTTTATATGTTTTCGTTCGTTTTTATACGTTTTCTTACATTTTCATCAGTTATTTTTATGTTTTCATATGTTTTTCTTCGTTTTCTTCCGTTTTCATTCATTTTTATTCATTTTCGTCTGTTTTTATACGTTTTGGTCCATTTTTATACGTTTTCGTCCGTTTTATATGTTTTCGCTCCATTTTTCTTATGTTTTTATCTATTTTTATATGTTTCTGTCTGTTTTTCTTACGCTTTCATCCATGTTTATACATTTTGGTCCGTTAACGTATAAAAACGTATGAAACCGGACGAAAATGTATAAAAATAGATAAAAATGTATGACAATTTAAGAAAAACAAATGAAAACATATAAAAACGAACGAAAATGTATAAAACGGACCAAATGTATGAAACGTAAGAAAAATGAGGGAAAATGTATAAAAGCGGACAAAAAGTATTAAAACAGATGAAAACGTAAGAAAAACGAACGAAAACGCATAAAAATGGATAAAACGTATGAAAATATAAGAAAAACGGACGAAAACATATAAAAAAAGGACGAAAACGGATAAAAATGGATGAAAACGGATAAAAATAAATGAAAAATGAGCGAAAACGTATAAAAATGGACCAAAACGTATAAAAACGGACGAAAATGAATAAAAATGGATGAAAACGGAAGGAAACGGAGAAAAACATATGAAAACATAAAAATAACCGATACAAATGTAAGAAAACGTATAAAAACAAACGAAAGCGTATGTAAACATATAAAAACGGATAAAAACGTATGAAAATGTAAGAAAAATAAAGGAAAACATATAAAAACAAGCGAAAACGTATAAAAACGGACCCAAACGGATGAAAACGGATAAAAACATAGGAAAACAGACAATAACGTAAGAAAAACGAGCAAAACGTATAAAAACGCATGAAACGGATGAAAACATAAGAAAAACGGACGAAATCGTATAAAAACGGATGAAAACGGACTAAAACGTATAAAAACGGATGAAAACGTATGAAAACGTAAGAAAAATTCAAAAAACTTTAAGTTATAAACGGCCGTTATTATAAAGGATAAACGATGCAATGATATTTAATCAAAAGGGATTAACGTGTAAATTATAACGGAAGTCACTTAACGACAGTTAAAAAAGGGACCATTAGTGTTATTCTTTTCAGAGATAGGGACTGTCCGTGCAACTTTTAACTTTCAGGGACTGTGGGTGAAACTTTGGGCAAACCACAGGGACCATCTATGTAATTTACTCTTAAAAATAAAAGATGCAGAATCGATTGTAAGAAAGCCTAAAATCGGAAAAAGACCAAGATCTGAATATCAAAAAATATAGCTGTTTCTAATCAAGTAGTCACGTTAGTCTATTTGATTTTTTCAGCTTATTTTTTCCATTTTTAACTGGGTGGTTGGGATAAAGTTACTTGTACCTTTGTAAACCATTCCTAGAGTTTAATCTATACCTTATTTTTAATTGGGTGGTTGGGACAAAGTTACAAGATCTGATATGCGTTTTATTCATATCATGTTTGTGCAGATAGTTGAACTAGTGGCGCATCAAGCGACTCAAAACCACAAAAGCAGATAGTTGAATCAGTGGCGAATTAAGCGACTCAAAACCACCAAAGCAGATAGTTGAACCAGTGGCGCATCAAGCGACTCAAAACCACCAAAATAGCAGATAGTTGAATCAGTGGCGAATCAAGCGACTCAAAACTACCAAAGCAGATAGTTGAATCAGTGGCGAATCAAGCGACTCAAAACCACCAAAACAGCAGATAGTTGAACTAGTGGCGCCTAACAAACTAGATGCACCTGACAAAAGACAAGGCAATAGTGTCTCTATGTCAAATGTTGATGAACTCAAATAAGTACATATTATTACCATCATTTTTCCTATTTATTTGACTTGTTTTATTATATTATTTATGAGAATCGGTGCTTTAATGTTTACTTTAGTGATTCTCAGGTAAAAACAAGTAATAGGTGAAACTTGGCGATTTTGGACTAATTATGGAGCAAAACAAGAAAGATGTCAAAAGTCTACTGAAATCCAGAAGATGTGCCGTATCTCTCTCAACAGATACGCCGCAATATCATACTTAGATGAATTCGAAGACCATTGCCTGACTTTGAAGAATGCGCCGCATGTAAATCTGTCATGCGGCGCATATGAAACTTTGGTCAAAGATGAAGATCAAGCTCGTTCTACTCCAGATACGCCGCATTATACATTTGACATACGACGTATCACTATCAAGACTTCACCAGAAACAATCCAAGACAACTGAAGGACATGCGCCGCATACAAGGATCAAGATACGCCGCATCCATGACGGTGTACGAATATTCCAGAATATAATAATCTTGGACCCCATGCGAAGTTAAGTCAATGCGCCGCATCTGCATATTATATGCGCCGCATCGAGCCCTCAGACAGAGACTATAAATACCCCAAGACCTAGACGAATTTTGTGTGCAACATAACCCTAAGGAGCCAAATTCAGACGAACAAGCAACACAAGATACACCCTAAACGAAGATATTAGAGCTGTAAGAAGGTCCTGCATGTATTTAATTCATCAAGTAGTTTTGTTTTATTGTATTAGTATGCTTTAATTCATCAGGATTGATGGCTGGTAGTATGTGACTGCAGAAAATCATATGCCCGCCTTAAAATTGCTTTCCCATCAATTAAAGTTTATATGTTTGATGTCTTTGGTGAATTTATATTAGTGCTTTGATAACCTCTGTGTCTAGCTGAGCACTGCTTGGGCTGCCATACCCCTTCCTCGCCTATTTAATCTGACGTCTTTGGATAAATAGGATAGTCATAAGTAACCATTAAGGGTTTACTCGCCGATATAATGAAACCAACGAGATAGGTTTAATTAATATACATTTCATATAAAACTAGCAATAAGACAAGTGACAAGCTACTTAATTATCAGGACAGGTCTTCTTATAGTCTCTAATTATCTATCTGTGTACGTGTATGCTATTCGCTGATTCGTGCTCATTAGTTTAATTTACTGTTTAATATAACCAATCTGTGCCAGTCTCTCAGGCTGAACCCCCTTTCGTTAGATTAGGCTGTAAAACTAACTTAGGATATTAAAATACTGATTAGGATAATTAGATAATACGTTCCACTCTTAGTGATCGACACTCTACTTACCATTATATACAAACTGACAGGGTACACTGCTCGTTAAGTGTGTGTGTTATTGATAAGTCGGCTAAATATAAATTTAAAACTTGAGTAGGCATTAATACTGCTAAACCGAAAAGACACATCACGCGCATCAAGTTTTTGGCGCCGCTGCCGGGGAGTGAATTGTTATTATCTGTTAATTTGATTAGTATTTTAATTAGGTTTTTCTTTTTATTAGATTTTTAGATACTAACCATTAACTTGTTGTATATTAGATAGATTTCATTAATTGTATAATTTGCATATTTACTATTTTTGTGTGTTTTTATTTTCAGTAATTTTTTGTTTGTTTTTATTTTTATTTTATTTTCTGTAATTTTCTGCATAACTGCTGTCGTTGTATTGTGCTGATACAAACGATACGGCGCATCTGTTTTCTCAGATGCGGCGTATTGCGTTTTAATAATTTTAAAATACAACGTGTTTAATAATTCGAGTACGATGCATCTTTTTCCCAAGATACGGCGTATTCTGTTTTTAATAAGAAATTTTTTCCAAACGACGTATTTAATATTTAAGTTAAAAACAATTTTCGAATTATTAAATAGAAGCAGCGCATCGATTTTTATCGATACGGCGCATCCACTGTGTAACATCTGGTAATTTTCCTAAAACCTAATCCTAGCCAAACTTCTATTTTTAGAGCCTGAAACGTTTTAAAACTTTAAAGCATGTTAAATTGGATTTGAAGAGCGTGAGATATATTAGGAACGAGAATTTATTTGTAGACTAGCTCAGCACAACCTAGAAAAACTCGAATTGGTTTCATTTGTCAAATTATTTGATTTATTATGAGTTTGAGAAAAACTCTGAAGTTTATGCTTGATTTTATTGGAAAAACTATTTCGAGAACGATGGCGCAAGTTTTATAATTTTTCGAGTCCGTTTGCTATGTCATTTGAGTCCCGAACCGTTTTATGAAGAAGATTAGCTAAAAACCCATCCATAACACCCATCTATAAATACCCCCACCCTACACCCTTAATTCATTTTACCACATCAAAAAACACACACACTTTCCCTTCCTTCTCTCTAACTTTCTCTCTCTAAAAATCCGGCCAACCCAACTCGCCGGCGCCGCCCCTTATTCCGGTCACCGGAATATTTTCCGGCCAAACCAACTTACACCACCTATCCACTTTCATAGATCGGGACATCCCCGACTCATCCCCGCAACCCGTTTCGTCCCAAAACCCCATACGCGCCCTAGATCTAATAAAAACACAATCGACTTTCGTACTTTTCCGGCCAAACCCACTTTTCTGGCGAAGCTCGTGGTAACCGAGCCTTTCTCCACCCTTTCCTCACGTTTTTCTTTTATAAAAACCCATTTTAAACCAAACCCTAATTCCTATTTTTATTTAATCCGAAATTTATGTTAATAAATCTTTAATAAAAACGTTTTTAAATAAGGTTTTAATACAAAACTCGTGTGGGATTTCGTTCTTGGTCCGATTGGTGACTCGACTCGGTCGAACTCACCGAGTCAACTCGTGACTCGGTGAGGGTTTTGTTTATTTTTGATGTTTGGTCGAGTTAGGTGAAATCATAGTATATGAGCAACTATGCTAATATCGGGTAACAAGATAACAACCAAATGTATAGAGGCATCCCTGTGCATATAACATTGTTTGATGATGCTAAGCTCATGACACGCAAACGTTAACCACAATCATCAATATCATATATAACGCGGATTCATGATATAACAATGCCCTCAAGGTCGATGCACTTGCATTTACTCGACAATCGAATATAGTACACCACAATTTGCCTTATCTACGCAAAAGGAGTGGGAGGGTCAATTCCTATAGCGCTATATCCCTATATTCGCGTTCACCGCAATGATTAAGGTTCATGATCTGAGGTCTTGCTAGGCAA
>LBNU01036325.1:52980-77231 GCA_014162995.1 Artemisia annua | reverse complement strand
AAACCTTGTGCTCAACTTTATATTTTAAACCTATGGATTACACTCAACCTTCGTGTTGACTTTTTAAGCATGTATTTTCAGGTAATGATGTTTAGCTTGGCATGATAATAATTTGGGCGTGGAGGAGTGGCTAAGGCTGGAGGGGCGTTTCTGTCACGGCAGCTTAACTACTTTACTACCCTATTTTGCATGTCATTCGTAAAACCTTTTGTGTCTTTTACATTTCCGCTGCTATACTTTGTTTATTTTTTTTTCGCTGCAAACTCTATTTACTTTTCCGCTGCAACTTTGACTAAAGAGTACTTGTGCTCTAAATGGTTTATAAATCGAATGATATGTTTTGGTTACATTTTAAACGTCCCGAGTTGTGGTCGTTTACTATAAATGTGCCTGGTTTCTATTTTCGTAATACCCCCAGCACGATAGCTGCCATATTTGAGTTGGGGGTGTTACACAAACACACCCTTATATTAACTCTAAACTAGACCATCATCATTAAGTTAAATAAACCAAAAGAGTAAATTTAAAACAAACACCCATATAAGCTGGAAAAATAAGTTGGTCAATGAAATGAGCATAACTCAAATAAACCATAACAAAACCCAAATCCAAACCTTGACCTGATACGAACACAATCACCACTATATGGTTTCTTTTACCCAATCCGAACACAACAACAAAAATGATAATAAGTCACGAATATGAGTCACAAAAATAATAAGCTGAGACCATCAATCCAATACTAAATCGAGACCAAATCGGGTCGTGTAGTTGTGACTCGACCCGGGAGAGACACCACAATAACAAACACCCTTTTTCAGTCAATCTTTACCACACGAAACTATTTCAAAAATAGGTTTGATCTCGTTATTTCATCAGTTACTAACCATCAAACTATATTAAATGTTTTATAACCGGTTTTAATCCACGAAAACGTATAACAATCAGTTTAAATCAATGAGAAACAAATGAGTTAAACGATTACAATACCGAGAATAACTAGGAGGAGAAAGAGAGACGAGAGAGATGAGGAGGAGAAGACGGCGGTGGCATCTTCTCGAGTACAACTCGAACCAACAACGAAACCCTCAACCACTCACGACTTCTTCTGGTCTTCAATGTTGGTGGTGGTGTACGGTGGTGGTGGCAGCAGTGATATTCGAACCGAAACAACAAAAACCACCTTCGATCTATTAGTTACCTTCGATGTGTACATGAGAACACGAGAGATATAGGGCGGTGGTGGCGCGTATAAAGGTGTTACGGCGCGTACAGTAGTAAAACGTGAAAAGGGGATCACGTGGAGAAGATAGATGGTGGCGGTGTATCATGGAGAGTGGCGGTGGTGTTGCTATGGAGTGGACGGAGTATGGCCGGAGGTGGAAGAGAGGAGTGGAGTGGGTGTCGGCTGGGAAAAGGAGAGAGAAATGAAAACCCTAAATGGGTTATGCTACATATATAAACATATTTTCAACTTGTAAAAACAAAGTGAAAAGTTTCCAATAGATGGGGGTGCGAATGAAAGTATAACACAGGGGCCAGATTCGTAACTTATGATATCTTTCACAATATAAGATTCGGGCACATTTAAGTGAGTAAACGGAAGATTAACGATACGGGAATAACACCAACGCGCTTAGAATAATATTTCCGATAAAGATGAATATAAACACGTCTAGTTTCTCATAAACAATACCAAATTCAAAATAAATGATCGTTTCTCCAAAAAGAACATATCAGGAATTTTGCGGGTTGTCACACCGTAACTGGTAAATCTTATCCAGATCCAGAGTTTACGGCGTAATTGATGAATTGTTATGCCGTAATAGTCATTTAGGGATTCTTCTACGTCGTAATCTCCAAATGGTTACGCCGTAGAGTATTTATCGGATCTGAGATAACTCTAGTAGTCTTCATTACGTCATATTCCTAAAGGTGTGTTACACCGTATGTTAATTCTTGATCTTGGACTACTCTCGTACTCGTTGCTACGCCGTATTCCGTAGTTGCTGTTACGGCGTAGTCTTCATATCTGAGGATTCTTCAAGACTTGAGATGGTTACGACGTAAACTATGAAATGTGTTACGCCGTAACTGTTGATTCGTGTTGACTTTGGTTTTCATAGTAGAAATACTTGCTACGGCGTAGTTGAGAGATTGAGTTATGCCGTAGCTTTTTCTAGCATACTTGGATTTGTCTATCTTTTGCATGTACTTTCCAATTTCCTCATCTCTTTAGCTCCTATGCTCACTCATAACCTGAATACAAAATATGAAGAGATAATAGCATATATTCACATTATTAACAATATAAATGAGCATAATAGGGGGAAATTGACACTTAAATATCAGGGTAATTTGATGTTATCACTACCCATGAAATAACATTGGGTTTTTAAAGGTTCAATCATGTTTTCTATTCGTGTTGCTATATCGAACATTCTTTAGCATTTCATTCAAAGCGCCATCTTCTTCTCTTGTTCTAACGGTGTATCTCCGAGCTCCGGCGAGGTCGTTGTAGTCTTGTGGTCACCTCCCTCTTTTTCTTGTGGCCTTACAATCTTCTAAAATTGCATCTCGTCACCTCTTGTACACGATTCCTTTTTTGCCATCAATTTTTTTAATTGATAACTAGTTTGCGGATGTTCAATTCTTGGTGTGGTATCTTGTCCATGGTTAATTCTCTTAAATCTAAAGGAATCGATCTTCTTTCTTTATGCTCTCAAAAATTAGGGAATGGTTTCTCTATTCGTTTTTGGGATGATGTATGGTGTGGGAATCTTCCTCTAAAAGTTTTATTCCCGCGTGTTCATTTGCTCGATATTGATAAAGGCTGTAAGGTTGCCAATCGGATTTCTACTAATGATTGGAATTCTTTTCTTAGAAGGCCTGTGAGAGGAGGTATTGAAGCTTCCCAATTATCGAGTTTGCAGGACCTCATAAGAGATGTTGTGTTATCTGATCGTTGTGATTCGTGGACATGGATTCCTGATATTTCAAAAGGCTTTTCTGTTGCTTCTGTTCGTTACCTGATTGACGCTCGTTTCCTGGATGTTAGTTCTACTGCTACTCGTTGGATACGAGATATTCCCATTAAGGCTAACATCTTCTTAAAAAAGGAGGAGAGATCTTTTAATATTTTGTTTTGTTTTTTAATAAATGAATAACGAGGATGCTCAAAGTTTAATAGATGAAGGTCGTGGGTTTGATTATTGAACATGATGGACTTAAGATCTGGTTAGTGTGTTTTAATATTAAGATCTGTAGTGTGTTTTAATATTAAAAAGATTAGAGTGATGGTTAGTTTTGGGGAGGATAGTGGGTTGATTTGGCTTTTTGATTTGTGTTTATGCTTTGGGTTGACTCAAAAGGTATTAAAAGAGTGGTGAAGTAGATAGGAACACATAAAATGTCATTATACCCTAACTTAACTGCCACGTGTCCAAGTTAACGACACAAACATTTGCATCGTTTCGTCCTCGTGGATTGCTATATTGGTTCACTTTTACTAACGGAGGGATGTATTTGTTGCAACTTTTCCGAGAAGGATGTATGGTGCGAAATTGTAAACACGTGGATGTATTTTGAAGTTTCCTCTCTATAAAAAGAAAGTCTAAACAATTTGAGAATGTTGACTTTTTTTAAATCTTACATTAATCTATGAATTTAGTCCATTCTTGTTTAAATTAACTTTTTTTTTTTTTTTTTTTTTTTTTTTTTTTTTTTTTTTTTTTTTTTTTTTTTTTTTTTTTTACTAGAACGGGCAACCGTGTTTGAAGAGATTTGCCACAAATGCAAATTTGAATGGAGTGCCCAAGCTTTATTGTCACCAACAATATCAGCAAGAGACCATGAAGGATTACACTCCGTGGAAGCAAGAGAGATAATAAGATGTGAATTTGACTCGATAATAGCATTATCGCCATACCACCCTTTCGTCACTGCAGGATTACACCGTGGTTGTTTCCTTTTTCATATGCGATCACAATGATTAAATGATATGTTAAAAGAAATGTCTTGCGTGTTTTGTTTATAAAGTATCTTGTTAGATATTGTTGTTGAATTACTTAATGGAAATTTCATTCGACATATCATACTTGTGGTTCAAATCAACTTGAAGTTTGTTGTGCTTATGCGGTTGAATATGTAGGTTAGTATGTTTTCCATTTTAACTTATCAAATTTTTACGAACTTATGTGGATTTATTTCCTGATTGTTTCTTTTTTGTTTGAATATTGGTGGATACATCAGAATGGGGTCTAAATATGACCGGAGTAGCAAACTGCAAACATCTTATTGTTCAAGTCGGTTTCAATGCTCAAAAGGTACATCGTTTACTATTGTATTTGGAAGAGTTTGATTTGTTTAGCCTTTAAGAATATCACTTATGAGTTTATGACATTAATCAGGCAACCGCATCGAAAG
Organism: Artemisia annua; assembly: GCA_014162995.1. Lineage (NCBI taxonomy): Eukaryota > Viridiplantae > Streptophyta > Magnoliopsida > Asterales > Asteraceae > Artemisia > Artemisia annua. The sequence continues at coordinate 72,806 of LBNU01036325.1, read as the reverse complement.
CTCATGTCAAAAGTTTATGACATATTAATCAGGCAACCGCGTCGTGGCATAGGCGATTATGATGTTGTTGATCTTAAATCTTTTAAAAAGAAGAAATGTCATTGAAATACATGCATAAACCATTTATATTTTTCCGGCTTTTGTTCTTCTTCTTTTGGATCTGTTTTGGTTTGGTTCTTACATATTTTTAGACTTGTGCTTAAGTGATGAGGAAAAAAAGTAATAAAGATAAAATATTTATGACACTCATGATAGACTCTTGAATGTCACAAAACATTGTTTATAGAGAATTACTAGAAAATATGTGATCATAGATAACCAAACTTTCATGACGTTGTTACATGTAGACTATTTCTTTATGATCAAACTAATTATTTTAAAATTTTCTAAATCAAATATACATATGTCAAATATGTGGCAAGGAACTTCATATGTAAATATGATTATTAAAACTCAACGCAAGTGGAGCAACACACTTTTGCATCTACGAAGCAAATACAAGTTCATCAACATCAAAACTACGATGTGTGTTTATGCAACTTTGTATTCTCTTTTTGTTTGAATATCTCGGATTGGTTTAGTTGGCTCGATTCCTTATCCATTCCTCTTAAAGCGCGAGTGTTCCTTGAAGGTGTGGGAGGGACTCTAATGTGGTGCATTTGGAATTTTCGCAACCGGCTGATTTTTTCTAACCCTCCTCCTAAAAAGGCGCTAATTTGGGATAGTATTGTTTCTCAATCGTTCCTATGGATTTCCTCTAGAAATCCTAAACTTAATATTAGTTGGGTAGGTTGGTTGCAAAACCCCATAGTTACTATTTCTTCCTTGTAAATTCTTCTAGCTTTTGCTAGTTTTAATATAATGCCGCCGTTCTAAAAAAAAAAGTTACTCCGCATTTGACAATTTGCTTGATTACACATACCTTTCATCTTTCATCTGTACAAAATTTAGTTTTCTAACTGCGTATACTAAATGTTTTTTTTATTTTTTTATTTTTTTACTCTCTCTCTCTCTCTCTCTCTCTCTCTCTCTCTCTCTCTCTCTCTCTCTCTCTCTCTCGGCTTATTGAAATATAAATATATTTTTTTAATGTTTTCCTTTAAAATACCCGTGAATTTCACGGGTATTTTAGCTAGTAACAATAATAAAATAATTTTTTGTTACAAAAATATTTGAATAAATTATTATATGTCTAGTTCTTTGAATTTTGAAAACCGTTTTTGGTGCTTGTCTTAGGACTTACCCGGTTCAGGGATCGATCATGTCCCAAAGAGCCATCTTCGAGGCTCGAATCGCCACGTCTAGTTTTATTGATTACCTGGTTCAGAGATCGATCGCGTCCCAAAGATCCATCTTTGAGGCTCGAATCGCCACGTCTAGTTTTGTTGATACCAACTACAGGGAAAAACCATATCGTTACTTAAAATACGATATCATTTAATTTTGTCAATTAATCACTTAAAATCAAGCCTAAGGGTATGTTTGGCACAAGAGATTGTGGAAGATTATAGAAAGATTATGCTTATTTTTTCAAAAAAATAAGCTATTTAAAAAATAATCTTCGTTTGGCATAACAACTTATAAGAGATTATAAAAAAAATAATCTTCCATAATCTCTTAAAATAAAAGGTTACTTCATGTAGCTTATAAAAATAATCTCTTTTTATAATCTCCATCTCCAGCACTAGCTCCAGCACCATCTCCAGTTCCAGCAACAGTTACTTTCGCCAAACATACCCTAAGATGAGAGAAATTTGTAGGGGAAAGGGAAAATTCCAATTTTAGGCCTAAAATCGAATTTTACATCACAACTGAGTCAACTTTCATCCAACTTCCAATTTTGGTCATGTGCGACCTGTGCAACTGTGCTACCCACTTAAAATTGTGACACGTGTCCAGTTTGATTTGATATTTTGTCTTTTATTGTCTTTTATTAAATGTATTAAAAGACTAAAATACCCTCTTTTAAATGTGTGACACGTGTCCATTAAATGTGCGACTGTGCTACCATTAAATGTGCTACTGTGCTACCATGTTGCCGGCAATATTTCCGGCTAACCTTTTTTTTCCAGTTTCCGGCTAACCTCTTTTTTCCAGTTNAAAAGTTCTCAAAAACTTTCCTAAAGGTAGAGATGTTGGTGGATAAAACAGTTGTGAAATAATTTTTTCTAAATGCATGTAGTTTTGATGCATTTTTTTTAAAAAGAACATTTATGCGTCAAAATTTTGTAAATCGACAATTTGTAAATTAAAAAAAAATTGTTTTTACATCCAACTTTTTTTAGTATCTACATCAAAATTTCACTGTGTATAACATGTAACAAAGTTAAAAATATTTTGCAGTAAATAAACGTATAAAACATCAAAATTATATTAAAAAAAAAAAAAAAGAAAAAAAAAAATCTTCACAATTCTTTTCATGAACCGACATCCTCTATCAAAATTCAAAAACTTTCAAGATGCAATTCTTTTATAAAGGATACTAGTTATAATGCCCGCGCACGCGCGAGTTTTTTTTTAATTTTTTTTGAATGATATATTTTTATTTCTTAAAAAGCAAATAATTTTAATCTTTGTTTTGTTTGATTTATGATTTTTTATTATATTTGTTTATTATTAAAGATAATCATTTAAATAATTTAATCATTTTGTTTGTTGCATCTTATCTATATCTTTTTGTATTTATCTTCTACTTGTGTAGTATATCAACAAAACCAATTTTTAAAATTTTAAATTAAAAAATAATAATTAAAATATTACCTAATAAGGAAATATTCTTTTTTCCGAAATACGAAAGTACCCACTAAGGGTTTTGTTTTATTATATAAAAAAGATTGATATAAATATCAATTAGCAATGATATTGGTATAATCGTTGAGTTTACCATATTGATATAGATCAAAATGAAATTCTTTCTAAAATAAATAGATAAAAGCAAGGTTATCAAGATCATGATCATATTTAGGATCGCTTTTGTGCCCGCAAATTCTAGATCGTGAGATCAGATATGAATTGTAAGATCCTACGAAACTGTGATATTTTAGATAGGGTTGTAGTGTCATAGAGTTTCATATAAAATTTGATATAAAAGACCAAATTAAGTGAATATGAATAAAAATTTCAAAGTTTAAAAACCGTGATAATATAAATAATGCGATTAGGATCTTACTAGTTGTTATCAAGGGCTCAAAATGACGATGGATTAATAGAGGCCCAAGCCTGTTATTAAACAAAAGAGGCCCAAACTATTTCGGTTAAAAGGATCCAAATTGATCGATATTACGTTCACCTGCGACTGCGATCAGTAATTTACTTCTGTCTTCAAAACCCTAGAGGTAAAAACTAATCAACTTGACAGTAATTTTTCTTTATTTTTAATGCTTCTTTTCCAATCTAGAGTGGTAAAGTATGTTATTGGTTATTTGGTTATATGTTTCTTCTTTACACACGTTGACATATAAGGACCCTTTTTTCACCATATACATAATATGATGCACCGAGATAACTAACACAAGTGTTTAACACACACAACTTACATTCTTATGTAACTGAGAAAAAATATTGGTCAAGTTATCCAGCTAATGAATCGCGTGAATCAATAAAATGCTGGAATTCTTTAGGGTAAAGTCCATTTATGTTTCATGCAGTGGCGGAGCTAGAAGAAATTTCGTGGGAGGGCCGAAGCAAATTTTTTTTCTCAAAAACATTAAATGGGAGGGCCGAGATGAAAAAAAATGAAAAAAAAAAAACATGAAATCACGAGCCTAGAGGGCCGGGACCCTTCCCGGTCCTCACATAGCTCCGCCAATGGTTTCATGTACTTTTTCTTAAAGTCTCGGTATGCTCTCTACTGATGAAAAACTCATTATGCATAACCTACTTAAACTTTTGATTCATTATGCGTAATATTTTAATCTTTTTAGTTATGGAGAATGAGTATACATGAAAAAATATATTATGCAGAATGAGTTATGTATAATGAGTTTTTCATGTAAGTCGGGAGAAAAAGTACATGAAGCATAAATGGAATTTACCCGTCCAATTCTTTATTAACAAGTATAAATACGAGAAGCATCAAAATCAACACCTAATATTAAAAACATAAAACTCACAAAGGGTTCTTCTCAGCACATTTGTCTTTCTCCCTATTGATAGATGATAGAGTATGCTAACCCTCCATTAATATTGTTTTCAACCTTTAAATAAGGAACTCAATCTATTCAATTTTTTAAGGACATTTGCTTGTAAAATGTAAACTGTAATTAGTTAACGGTTCTGCCTGTAATTAAACTCTATGTTTTCGTATTATACATTGCAGGCTTGTGGCGTTTAAACTTCGAGGAAGTAGTCAAGAAATTATGAAAAATCAAAACACGATGACAGATAGAATCAGCATCCTTCCTCAAGAGGTGATTGAAAATATTCTAACTCTTTTGCCAATCAGAGATGCAGTTAGTACGAGTATTTTATCAAAGAAATGGAGGTTCTGTTGGACAAGTATGCCTAAACTTTTATTTGATGACGAGTTGGATGAAGAGCTTTACTATGAGAAATATACGCTCTCTACGGCCATCTTCCATGTTTTGTTACAACACACGGGTTCCATTCTGGAATTCAGCCTTAATGTTGGTGAACTTGATATGCGTTTTGAGTTGGACCAGATAATACGCTATCTTTTACGAAGCAATAACGTGAAGAATCTGGTCTTGAAGAATTCAAATGAATACATCTACAAGCTACCGTCTTCATTCTTTTCTTTACAAAAATTAGAACTTTTAGAACTCGATAACTATGACTTTGAACCTCCACTAAAGTTCAGTGGGTTTAGTAGGTTGAAGAGAGTGTATTTTAACAATGTTGAGATTAGTTCTAAAACGCTTCAACGTTTTCTCTCCAGTTGCCCACTACTTACAGAAGTGATTTTGGTAAGTTTCATATAATCGCTTATGGGACTCTTTTTATTAGATATGTTTTTATAATTCTTTTTTTAAAAGCAGACTGGAGATGGATACAGAGAAGACACTGAAGGAGCAAACAAGTTTACATTCGTCGAGCTTTTAGAATGTGTGCCTTTGATTAGGCTACTGGATGTCCAATATGCTTATATGGAGGTAGTATTTAAAGTAAAGATTATATCATATCTTATGTAATGCTATTGTGTTTTCAATTCTAATCATGGTTTTTGTATCCTTTCAAAGTACTTGTGTGCAGGTGGTATGCCACATAAGCTTCCAACTTCACAGGTCCATCTTAAATATCTTTATTTAGATGTGTACATTGACGTACAAGATGACGTTTCTTCTGCCCTTTGTTTAATGAGGAACTCCCCAAATTTAGAGGAAATTATTCTTACGGTAAATGATGCTATTACATATGCTGATTGCGGTAGTTTTAGTGAAACTGTGAATGGTATTCTATTTAAGAATAAAGGACACACCGCTTGAAACTTCTACAATGTGAAACCTATAAAACTATCAATTCAGACTCCATACACACTATCCTGACAAAACCATAACATATATATATGCCAATTGTTCTTTCTAGTTTTATTGGAACTTTTTTCATGTTTTGTGGATAGATGCTTGAGAAGTCGGATGCTCCACAACTTTCCAAGAACTTTCCAGATTTCCAAGACTACTCGGCTTTCAAGTTTAATCATCTCAAGGATTTTAAGATGCAAAATTTCTCTAATTTCCCTCTTGAGTGTGAAATTATAAAACTCATCATGGCTAAGTCACCAATGCTAAAGACAGCACGTATAGAAATTCACGAGTATGTTTCTGTTAAGGAAGAACTCAAGATACTTAGAAAACATATACGGATGCCATTTTCACGTTCATCACCTTCAGCAATAACAATCATGGGCCGCCCCGAACCTTCCTCGTGAAATCTGTTATGTTGGTGTCTTTAGATCCACATGTCTTGTGTTGATGGGTTGATCAGCTTCCAGGTACTGAACGCCTGAACCTCAACTCCATGATTTGTACCTAATTGTATATTTGTATTAATGGCTTAAACTTGTACCTACATGTCTTGACTGCTTAAGAATATTGAATCTTATGGAACCGCAACTCGAGGTTTTTTTCTTTTTTATTTATTTATTTATTTATTTTTTTTCAAAGGCGAATTTTGACGACCTACACCACCTATCTCACAAATTTTATCTCACATGTCTTTGAAAAGACTTGAACCCACAACCTTTAGGTTGATAGGCCACTCACATACTAGTGGACTTAGGCTTTTAGTAACTGCGAATTGAGGATAAACAAATGTCTCAAAAATTTGTGTATTTTCTTTTGTTAAATATGAGTAAAATCAATTCAAATACTATTGGCTGGGTGAGTGTGAAAGATGAATGAGGAAAGTGAATGAAAAAAGTTGTGCTTGATTATAAGTGTGATATTTAATTTTGCGTTCATGCCACGGGAGAGGTGCAAGTGGTTTTTGGGCTTAATTTACAATTGTACTCACAAATTGGGGTTTAAATTAGATGGGCTTGTGCTGTGATTGAAATTAGGGGAGTTCATCTGTTCGGTTAGTGGTTTATTCCGTTCGGTTAAAGTTTTTCTGGTAAAATTGAAAATCAAACCGAACCGGATTTAACCAAACCGAACCGAAAACCGTAACCAAATTCGATTCGGTTTTCGGCTTGACCCGAATAACCCGAATTACACCGTTTATATATTTTTTTTAAATAAAAGATTAAGAGTTTTGCTAACAACAACCCTATGGATTGTGATTAAGCATTCCTTAATTAATAAATTAGTGTTTTTTATATTAGGGATAAAATTTTAATGTTTTTTTTATATATAAATATATAAAAAATATATATATTTATATAAATTCGGTTTTCGTTTCGGTTCAAATAGCCAAAAACATATCTAAACCGAAAACCAAATTTTTTGTTGGTTCGGTTTTGAAAAATTCGGTACGGTTATAAATTAAGTTTAATTTGTTCGGTTCAGTTTTAGTTTTTGGTTTAATGACTTTAATCGGTTATAACCCAAACAATGGAGACCCCTAATTGAATCGAATTTATTTTGAAATATATTAACGAGCTAATAACAAAATAAAGACATGCATTTAAGTGGAGCTAAAAGACTATTATCGGGAATGTAAATTTTGATGTTTTGAAAAATATCAAAACAAAGTTTGTTTGTTACACACAAGGTTAGGTTCGCCCGCATCGCGTCGGGTTAACATTTTTTTTAAATCAGCTTCGGTATTTTTGTATTGATTTTCTCTAAAAGGATCTCGTGCAATTATGTTTTTCTAACTATAGTTGTATACATGAAGAGACATACATACGTGAAAAGTATGATGTAGACGGTTTCATCTTTATCCGAAGGTAAATAGATTGTCAGATTTTTTTGTTATTTGTCTGTTCCAAAATAATATATATATATTTTTCATGCTTTAAGATCGGTTTCTGCTTTCAAACTTAACGATAAAAAAAAAGTGTAATGATAAAATTAAAAGTATAAACAAATTCTTATGAAAGAAACTAGCAAGAAGACATAATAAAATTAAACTTACAAAAGAAACTAGTAAAAAGCCATAATAAAAACTTACAAAAAAACAACCGCTAGAGCCTAGTCGCCTAGAAGACATGTCTTGGCTGCTTAAGAATATTGAATCTTATGGAACCTCATGTAAATACCATGGAATAAGGTTTGATCCTATTCATAGAGATTCCATAAATATTCCATTTGAAAAATGGAAACAACTGGGATTTTTTTAGAAATTAGATGCAATTACTAATTCATTATCTGGCGTGTACAGAATGAAAACTTCATTCTTGATTCTACGAGAATTCTTTGTTCTAAAAAAAAAGCTTATTCAAATTTAATAGCTCGGTTTAGATACGCATGTTACAAGCTTTTAATTCTTATTCATCTTTGTAAAGCTATATTGAGAGGTCATTTGGAATTTTAAATAAACGATGGAAAATACTTGGTGGAATGACCTAGTTTAGTGGGCAAAATCAAATTGATGTCATTATAGCCGCAGTTGCTTTGCATAACTACGTTAGTAATAATGATGAAGAAGATATGATGTTTACTACGATCATCAACATCCAAATTACATACCAGCTGATGAACTTCACGATGTTCGTGGCTATAAAACAAACACTGAAAATGTCTCTCAATAAACATCTAATGAGATGAAACGAATCTGGTATGACATTGATACATCAATATGGAATGCTCGTCGTCAATGACTATTACAAACATGTTATTTTAAACACTACGATATTTATAATGAGTTTATTATTTTTATGTTTTACACTTGTTTACAAATTATATATTTGTCATTTTATATCTTATAATTAGAGTTAACAACTTATTTGCCAAATATTTTATTGAAAAAAGTGATACAGCTTGTAGTTAATGTTAACAGCTTGCAGTTTAAAGATTTGTAGCTTACAACTATTTTGCCAAACAAAGCCATAATCTGTTTTTATTTCGAAAAAAGAAATAAGAGATATATTAAAAAAAAAAAAAAAAAAAAAAAAAAAAAAAAAAAAAAAGTGAATAGTGGGCTGTAATTAACGATTATAGGAGGCCCAAACTCGCTCTTTTAAAAGGAGAATACGAGCATATCGACAATTGAAAAAGCCCTTATTTACCATCGATCAATTCCCCTGCGATTTTAATTAACTCCGGGTTACAAAACCCTTGAGGTAAAAACTGATCAACTAGCCGTGTTTATTCTTTTAATTTGGAGTAGAAAACTATGCTTTTGAATTTTGATTATGTGTAACTTTTTTCTTTTTATCAATTTGGAGTAGAAAACTATGCTTTTGATTATTATTATTATTATTATTATTATTATTATTATTATTATTATTATTATTATTATTATTATTTTATTTAAGTTGATAAATATTGCCTCATAGGGACCTTGTTTTAAGAGCCTTAGGTATCCCATTGCCGTCACGTGATGCCGTGGAAAAAATACTGACACCTCAACACTTTTTTCATAACACCATCTACCGTTGGCCCCCTCAAAATTATTACGAATATATTTCGGCCCTTCCAATAATATTGCGCAAGCTAAGCTCGGTAATAACACCCGACATAATTTGTGGTAGATCACGAAATTAGATTTCATGCCTTCTTTTTAGCTTCTCACTAGCTATACTACATTACATCTTCATTGCCCCTAGAAAAAGAAGTCTGAAATTCACAACACGAATATTGAGAACGGACGACAAAAGCTTTTAGCAACCACGATTGTCGTCGCTAAATAGTACTATTTAATTCTTGTTTTTTATTCTAAAATCGAATAAACTGTATTTATTAAAAAAAATATTTAATAAATAGTGTTAGCGAGGACCATATATCCTCGTGAAAATGATTTCATTTATTTTCAATGTAGTTTTAACGCTTTTAGCAACGATAAATAACTTCATTAAAAGCCTCCTGAATCTTTGACTGTAGTCTTGATGGCCCTGTTTATGACGTGCTAAAGCCTTCGACCAGCGTCGCTAAAACCTTTAGAAATGAGACATTGGCGACGGCATATTGTCGGTACCCTTTAACGATGAGATTTTATTATTTTGGCGACGACATTTGTCTTCTCCAAGATCTTCCATTCTTGTGGTGATTGGCTTTGATGGTTAGGCTCATATTATTAGTTATCTATGAAAGAGTATGCTAACCCTCTAATGATTGCAACATGATTTTCAACTTTCCGTTAATAAACTCCAATAATAGCATGTTATCCTTTGAGTAATTGTTTGTTTTCTTGTTTAGAAAATAGGAAGTATCTTTTTATGTAAGCTTTTTGCCTATGTAACGGGCTGAGATATGGGATTTCACCCATATCCATTGTACTTAAACGTTTTTGGTTAATATATTTACCAGGGTGCAGGATTACTCCCCTTTACCCAAAAAAAATATAGAAGATAGATGTTCAATGCACTTGCAACTATCATTAGTTCTAGGGTTCTAGGTATGATCGATTTTTTATGTTTTTGCATTATAAATTGCAGGCTTGTGGAGAATAAAACTTTGTGGAAGCAGTCAAGAGATCATGGAAATCCAAAACCCGAGCTCAGATATAATCAGCACACTTCCTAAAAACATAATTGAAAATATTCTAACTCTTATGCCAATCCAAGATGCAATTAGAACAAGCGTTTTATCAAGAAAATGGCGGTTTTGTTGGACAAGTATCCCTAAACTTGTATTTGATAACGAGTTGGATAAAGTACCATCAAATAACGAACATTTGAAGAGATATAAGATTGCTAGGGCCCTCTTCCATGTTATGTTACTACATACGGGTTCCATACAGGAGTTTTATCTTAATGTTGGTTTACTTGATATGGCTTTTGAGTTGGACCTGATGATACAGTATCTTTCACGGAGCGATAAAGTGAAAAATTTGGTGTTGAAGATCGATTACCCCTACAAGCTACCCTCTTCGTTCTTTTCACTTGAAGGATTAGAACTCCTGGAGCTTACAAATTGTGATTTTAAACCTTTGTTAAAGTTCAATGGGTTTAGTATGTTGAAGAGCCTGAAGTTTTCCAATGTTACAATTGCTTCTGATTTGCTTCAAACTCTCCTCTCTAGTTGCCCACTACTTATGGATGTCTATTTGGTAAGGTTCGTATACCCAATTATGGAGCTTTTTCAGTTAGCTAGAGATGTTATGACTAAATCATTTTATTGCAGCGTGAATATGGTTGCCTAGATGATTTAAAAAGAGGAAACAAGTTTACTTTTATTGAGTTTTTACAGTGTGCGCCTTTGATCAGGACTTTAGATATTTCGTCATTTTATATGAAGGTAATGTGTAAATTAAATATACATATATCTTATATCAGAGAATAATTTTTTTTTTTGCTGATTCTTGTATTTGGTTACAGTACTTGGGTAGAGGTGGCATGCCGGCGAAGCTTCCAACTTCTCTAGTCCACCTCAGATATCTTTATGTGGATCTGCGCTTAACCAAACAAGATATATCTTCTGCCCTTTGTTTGATGAGGAGCTCCCCAAACCTAGAGGAAATTAGTTTGAGGGTAAGTTTTACATATTACATTTGGTAATTATCTTTTCATAATTTTATTGACATTCTTACTTGTTATGTGATCAGATCCTGAATAAGGAGTTGGACGTTAATTCAGATTCGGACGCTAATTCAGATTCAGAAGCTAATTCAGATTCAAATGCTATTGTAGTTGGAAATTTGTTTGATTCGGATGTCGATTCAGATGCTATTTCAGTTGGAAATTTGTTCGATTCGGATGTCGATCCAGATGATATTTCAGTTGGAAATTTGTTCGATTCGGATGTTGATTCAGATGGTATTTCAGTTGGACATTTGTTTGATCTGGAGGTCGATTCACATGCTAAAGCAGATGCTTCACAAATTTCCATGACTGATACTGATCTTCAAGACTACTCGGGTTTCAACTTCGATCATCTTAAGGAATTTACGATGGAAAATTTTAGTAACAACTATCTCGAGTGTGAATTTATGAAACTGATAATGGCTAAGTCACCAATGCTAAAGACAATACGCGTAAAGCTTAGTGAGGATATTTCCGTCAAGGAGGAAATCGAGATACTTAGGAATATGATACGGCTACCATTTCCATGTGCATCACCTTCTGCAGTAACAATTGTAGAAGAAAGAAATCATTGACGCTCTATTTTTTAAGCTGTAATTTTAGTGTCTTTAGATGCGTCTTTTTGGATTAATTCTGAATAGCTCTTAGTATTAATGATTTAATGGCTTAATCTTCAAGGTGCTGAACCTAAGCAGCTCCATTATTCCATACTTGTATTGATTGCTTAAAACTTGTTTTAGATGCTTATAAATACTACGAGTATTTCTTATTAAAAAACAGTTTGTCTCACCTTTATACCAAATACTCTATATGGGTTAATCTGATGAGGGGGTTGCGTACGTAGTTGTATTTGATTAATTCAGGTCATGCATAAAAGTCTTCGCCCATGTATACCGTTAAACTTCTTTTGGTTATTTTGTATTTTGTACGTATTAAGGTGATGTCTTTTTATAATGCTTATGATACATAATGTAGCAGAACTACGTTGTAACAACGGCAAAGCTTGCTGTTGAAGTAGATTTCTGGTGCTGAACAATATTAATATAGTACCACTTGCTTAATCTCGTGTATGGAATGAAGTTTTCAAAGAACATTGGCATATCCAAACCATGGACACCCATGAATTTTGTGGTGTAATGCTATTTAAGAAAAATAAAAATAAAAAATCCACCCGGTCTAGAAAATTTGTGTTTGTGCTCTTGTACAGTTTTATTAAATGCACATGATCAAATTTTCTTTTGGTTCTCTCAACATTAATAGATTAATAGATAGCTTTGGTTTACCTTACAGAGTTACGTGTAAATAGTCAGACGTATATTTTTTTTATCAACAGCTACACACATACAGTGGATTTAATGCTTATATCTCACCAACTCACTGACTAAGCTAGGTACAGTATTAAGGATTTGCGAAGTTCGGTGTACATTCGATAGTAAGAGGTACAATCTAGGTACCCAACTTTGAGCTACTAAAACACTTTAGCTTAGACATTTTCAAAGAAAATAAGAAAAATATTTTATGTTTCAACACAAAGCCTGTCCAACCGGTAGGAACGGACCCTCAAAGCGTATCAAAACCGGTATAGCGTTCGGTCTTGGGTTCGTATAAGGTTATGCCGGTTTTCAATTTGGTTCTAAAACCGGTTTTGTGGTTTTAAACCAAAACGGGATTTGTAAAGACCATGAGAGCGCCTGCTGCTATATATAGGCTTGTGGAGCATAGGCCCAATTTAAGTTTTCCCACAGAATTTCCAAATACGATGTATAGAATGGTTATCTAAAGTAACTAATATTATTATTGGATGATATATTTGGCCCAAGCCCGGCTTGAGGGTGCATTAGGGTTTTATTTTGGTTTATTTTCATCATTACTAACGCCATAATAAAAACTTTTGCAATTCTACAATTGAAGCATATTCATAATCCTTCTTTAAGGTAATAATTTTCTGTATTTAACATTTAATTTATTCAAATTAAGGTTATGAATTTATGTTGTTCATCATATATTCTAGTTATTATCATACTTTTGGTTATTTGTTTGGTATTATTATGTTTTACTATACTGTATTACTGTGCTTAAATAAATTGTCTGCATCCTTGTAATGCATTAATCTGTATCTTTATACAAACTGGATGTTTGTTTACCAAGTGTCAATTTGATATTTACGTAAATCCGGGTTTTCTATGTTCTTTTTTTTTTTTTTTTTTTTTTTTTTTTTTTTTTTTTTTTTTTTATATGTAGAAGTATCTTTATGAATAAGCTTTTGAATATATTTTGGGAAAATATTTAAAGAATATGTGTATATATACACTGTAAAATATGTGTTATATAAAGCTGTATTTTTTTTAGTCTGATTTTAATACAAATTGTATTTTATAAATCTGGAATTTTACACACTTAATACCATTATTAAAGAGAGTGATTATTAATTCTGCCTAAGATATACATTCTAACATTTTTAAAGAGTGATTTGAAATAAATTATATCTGAATATTATTGGTTGTTGTGGCTTATTAGATATACATTGCAACCTCGGGGAGTATGAAATCTCACTCTAAAAAGATGAAAGTTCAATGCCTTGATTCCAAGGATATCATCAGCACCCTTCCTCAAAGCATAATTGAAAATATTTTAACGTGTATGCCGATCCGAGATGCAGTTAAAACAAGCATTTTGTCAAGAAAATGGAGGTTTTGTTGGACAAGTATGCCTAAACTTAAATTTGATGACAAGTTGGTTAAACGCTTGGAAAAATATAAGCTTGTCAGTGCCATCTTACATGTTTTGTTACTACACACGGGTTCTATTCTGGAATTCAGTCTTGATGTTGGTAAAGTTGAAATGCATTCTGAGTTTGACTAAATAATACGTTATCTTTCAAGAAACAAAAATTTTTCTTTAAGAGTTCACACAAATGCTGCTACAAACTACCATCTTCGTTCTTTTCATTGCAAGAATTAGAAGTCCTAGAGCTCACAAATTGTGATTTTAAACCTCCATTAAAGTTCAATGGGTATAGTATGTTGAAGAGCCTTAAACTTTCCAATGTTACAATTGCTTCTAATTTGCTCCAAACTCTCATCTCCAGTTGCCCGTTACTTATGGATTTGTATCTGGTAATGTTAATGTAACCAATTATGAAGCTCTTTCAGGTAGCTAGAGATTTTATGACCAAATTTTTTTATTGCAGCATGAGAGTGGTTGCCAAGAAGATTTTAAAGGAGGAAACAAGTTCACTTTTGTTGAGATTTTACGGTGTGTGCCTCTGATAAGGAATTTAGATATTTCGTCGTTTTATATGCAGGTAATATGTAAACTTAAGATCATATATAATCTTATATAAGAATATTGTGTTTTCCTGACTCTTGATCTGATATTCATTACAGGATTTCGGTGCAGGTGGCATGCCAGAGAAGCTTCCAACTTCGCTAGTCCACCTCAAATATCTTTATGTGGATTTCAGCTTAACGGAACAAGATAATATATCTTCTGCTTTTTGTTTGATGAGGAGTTCCCCAAATCTAGAGAAAATTAGTTTGAGGGTAAATATTGCTATTACATATGGTAATTGTACGTTCATTTTTTTTCCATAATTTTAATGACATTTTTACTTGTTTTGTGATCAGATCCTGAATAAGAACTTAAATGCTAAAAAAGTTGATTCAGATTCAGATTCTCCTTCAGAGACAGATTCAGATTCAGCAGAGGATTCCGATTCCGATTCGGATACTGATTCAGATTCAGATGCTAATTCAGTTGAAAATTTGTTTCATTCTGTCGATTCCATGACCTTTACTGATTTTCATGACTACTCGAGTTTAAACATAGATCATCTTAAGGAATTTACGATGGAAAATTTCACTAACAAAGATCTCGAGTGTGAATTTATGAAACTCATAACGAGTAAGTCACCAATGCTAAAGACAGCACGAATAAAGATTAGTGAGGATATTTCCGTCAACGAAGAAATGAAGATACTTAGAGATATGATACGGCTGCCATTTCATTGTGCATCACCTTCTGCAGTAACAATCGTAGAAGAAAGAAAACATTGACGCTACTTTTTTAAAACTATTCTTTTAGTGTCTTTAGATGTCTTTTTGGGTTGATTCTGAATGGCTACTTGTATCAATGGCTTAATCTTCGAATGATGAACCTATTCAACTCCATTATTCCATACCTACTTGTATTGATGGCTTAAAACTTGTTTTGGATGCTTAGGAATGCAGTTTCCCATTAAAAACCCAGTTTGTCTCACCTTGACAATGGGTTATTTTGGTGATGATACATGTCTGTTTTTTTGTTAAGATTGATGATGACTGTCAAATCATGCTGTTATGGACTATTTTGAATGTGTTCAGATCTTTTTTGGTTTATTATAAATTGCTACTTTAGTACTCTATGCTTTGTAACAGAGGAAATCGTGTCGAGTTTAGATCCTTAACCCAAATAAGTCCATTATTTTATCTACTTGTATAGTTGTATTTGGGTTAATTCAGGACATGCATAATTGTATTTAAGCGCCCATAGTTACCGTTAGGCTACAAGTCTCTTGGTTACTTTGTACTCATCCTGCAAGTGTTTATGATACAAAATAAGCCAACAAGAGGCTATTGTGTACTCATCTTGTAACTGTTTATGATACAAAATAAGCCAACGAACACTTGAACTGTACAATTTCAAAAACTTCGATAAATCGTAAGATGATTTTTAAGAGCTTATGAGCTTGTCATGCTAAGTTTATGGCTCATGTGTGTCCAAAGGCTAAAGTTCATCTGCTCATAAGCTCTTATGAATGTTCTTATCATATTTTCAAAATTTTGTACCGGGTAAACTGAGGAGTTGTAGTGCCTTATCTTTGATCATTCCCTTTCCTTGTTGCCCCTTAACACGATTGCAATTTCATCATTAAATGCCCAAAAACTTCCTTCTGTTTGTTATAGTGTTATTTTGATATATGAGGCTTGTTGATTGTTCTGGTTAAGTTGAAAGTTGTCAAAGCAGAATGTTTGTATAGAATATTTTGTAAATGTTTGGATGATTAATTCTGTGTTGATTATGAATTGCAACTTTCTGCTTTGTCCCTGGAGGTCCCAGGTTCAAACCTTGGGGAGAAAATTAATCCTCATGTGGCCACGGAGGTTCACCTGCGATGACTTCGGGCTATCCAAAAGGGTAGTCGCCATGGGATTAGTCGGCTCGCAATGTCGAATCGGAACCCATTAAAAAAAAATATCTCGTATATGAAATGCAGCTTTCAAGGAAGACATCGTTTGTCTCAATACGATAGCTAATACATAGGAATGTTAAAGTGAGATTAAACACTAGGCTGGATCTACCATAGTCTGGTTTTTATCTTTGAGTTGAAATATGAAAATCATTAAATGAATTCATTACGCAAGATATACAAAACTGAGTTAAAGTCCTAGGACGTTTACACTACAACTGGCCTATAATTAATCCATGCTCATATGTGCCAAACATGGTAGGAAACATTGTTTCGCATAAAAAATGGAACATGAGAAACAAAATGAAAAAAAGCAGTAAAGTTTACTCATATTTCATTTATTACTTAGTTGAACTAAAAGTCAAATATAACACAACCTCCGTCCCAAAATTATTGTAAAGCCTAAAAAAACAGTTTTACTTTTTGACAATTAATTAGTCGAATATTCACTTTTCCCTATTATTAAACCTTTGTTATACAATGCCAAATTTATATGCAGCAGTGAGTAAAGTCAGTCCAAAACCCAATCGGAATTGACCCCCAAACCGGACCAAAACCAGTATAGCGGTTCGGCCATCAGTTCTGTAGCAACCCGTAAATTTTCATAAGGCAAAATGACTATTTTGCCCTTTGACTTTGACTTTTGACTATTTGACTTTTACCGTAGCGTAAAAGCAAATACTGTAATCGGTATTTAACCGATAACTTCCCAACTTAAATAATTTACTCTGGTTCGAATTATTACTCTCTGAACGTTTTCGTTCACCTCTGTCTATTTAACGAGACGATACCTCGCAAAACGTAAAAATCACACACAACGCGTACCGACACAACAATAAACTCAACAAGCAATTATATTTGATTATTATTTATTTTATGACATACAATATTACTTTTAATATTTAAATTACTTTTATAAGTAATCACGAAGAAAGTTTAATTGTGTTAACTTTCCTCGCGACCAACATAAGACTAGGATGAGTCTATATGTTGAAAATACTCGAATCTCACCGATAGTCATATTTTATATGAACTATTGTCATTTTGTCATTTTTATGTCAGCATTTTACTTCTTACGTAATATGCGTGCTCAAACTTATGTTATTAGGTTTTAACAATGTACACGCACTTCGTTAAATTTATCATACCTCTAATATACTTAGTTGGAGTATATTGGGAAGTTTTGATATTTTTATAAGTATTATATTTTTACGTTGTCCGATTTTAAGTTCCGTGACTTAAGGACTTAACATTAGTAATTACCGGGATCAAACTATACCCTATAAAAACTAATGTTATCAAAAACAAAGCAAACCATACATGATAACTATCTTTTGCACTTCACGTGCACTGTTATTCATATTAACTCACACGTTGCACTCTATTTCCAAGATATATGAGACGTGGAGAGTAGACATGTATCTTGTCATGCAATGCCACACGTATAGTTTCATCTCAATGTAATATCGTGTGATTATTTGACAATTCATTCAATAAAGAGCATGCATGACTCAAATACGTACCATGATATATCTATATCATGCAGCACAACTTTCACCATCAAATATCTATACTAACATTTCAGCCCATATATCGTGTATGCTTCTATTTTTGCAATTCATCACAAACAAGCATGCTCATCTTCACGTTTCACCCTCACAAGTTCAAGCAGTAGCACCAAATTTGCAATATATAAATGTTGACGTGAACTAAACTTGCCTAACCATGGTGATCTTATTTCGTTGTACGGAAGTAAGCTTTGCTACCTAGTTGTGTGATTTGATATGTACGGAAATATTGTGTCTTACTCGGGTTGAATACTACCGGTCCGTGTTTCGGGTGATACGTATTGTTCTATTCTCTAGACGTTCAAGTCGGTCTTTGGGCTTGAGCTTCCACTAGATTTACGTTAAATATATTGTTGGTGTTTGAGTCGTCGTTCAACAAGTGGTTCGTAACTCATTTTCCCGGCGGTGTTCGCCTTCATCTCTCATTCTTGTTATTCCTTTTGGTATGACAATCTTAAANTTGATATATATACGGTCAGTTTTGAGTGCCATGAGCTTAGAGCAATAATAACTATCAGGATGATGATTGCGCACATTGTAATCATACTATGAACTTTATTGTCCACTACTGTTTACAAACCTATGAATTCACTCAACCTTTGTGTTGACTTTTTAGCATGTATTCTCAGGTACAAAAGGAATTAGTTGGCATATGAAGGCGCACGGAAAACATTTTGAAGACAATGCATATATTATCATTCGAAAAACTTTACAACTTTATTGTTATACATTTTGTAAACTTGTGGGACCTCTTTGTAATCTCTGAGTTATTCGAATGATAATTTATTTCAAAACGTCTCATTTAGAGTCGTTTTCTGTAACTTGTACTGTAATCCATGAAGTAATACCCCAGTGACACAATCTTCCACTGCGATATTTTGGGGGTGTTACAGATTGGTATCAGAGCTACAGTTATAGAGAACCAGGTTGCATTTAAACCTAGACTATAACTGCTCTTTACCCACTTTGCTGATTATTGTCTTCTTCATTCTGTGCGCCATGCCTACTCCTCAACACAATACTGTACTATTTATATACAGACTGTTTATATGAACGATTGATTAAATATGACTGCGTATGTCTACTTGAAGGCATTACGACACAACCAGATTTCCCCGATCATACACATTTTGTTGTGATCTACGAGAATTTACTCAAGACATTGTAGTTGTTACAATGACCATTCTTATATCTCAGACATTGTGAGATACACAACTTGCTTATTCACATATCTCAGACATTGTGAGATGCACAACTTTTTTATTCATATATCTCAGGCATCGTGAGATATACAATTGACTTAGATATATCTCATACATTGAGAGACACACAATAGTCTTATCTATTTCTCAGATATTGAGAGACACATAATAGTCTTATCTATTTCTCAGATACTGAGAGACACACAATAGTCTTATCTATTTCTCAGACATTGATAGACATACAATAGTGTTATCTATTTCTCAAACATTGTGAGGTACACAATGGTCTTATATATTTCTCTAACATTGTGAGTTGCATAATGATCTCTCTTGTATTTCTCAAACATTGTGAGAAAACTATTTCGTAGCTATGAACTCATCAACTATTTTGAACGCTATATTGATTCTCTCTTATTATTTTACTCCTCATCTTTGAGGATGAGTGTGAACATTCATTCCATACTCTCGGAACACTTACAACGTTTCATAATACATCATTCTGTAACTCATCAGTTAAGTATGAGTGTTGTGTCGGGAATTCTTAAGTAGGATGATTTATAATATCTTTATTTGAATAGATTGGGACGCCTTTTTATTTAAATAAAGAAATTGTGAATCGCCGAACCATAAGTTTATATTTCTTTATTTACATTGTTTGGGACGCCTCTCCATGTAAATAATGAATTATAAATGAGTGGGCTTATTTGTATCCGATATGACATGAGTATGAATTAGAACTCGAGAAT
>LBNU01036325.1:10486-52935 GCA_014162995.1 Artemisia annua | reverse complement strand
TAAACTCATTGGGGGAGAGTACATGTAGGTTTTTACTATGGGGGAAATTACCTTATAAACTGGATGCTAGCCTTGATTATTATTGCATGCATTTCTAAAGTATGTTTATCCAATCCCCACATCATGGACCAATTAATCCTTGTGTTGCAAGTGAGCGCAAATATGTGGATAGGCCTATCGGATGGCATCCGTTTGTGTTAGCCATAACCCAAACGACTATATTTGAACACTTAGGTATATGGCAATTACCTAACGGGGCCATTATTTCTATATATATACACGTGAGATATATACAGTCAAGTTGCCATGAGCTTAAGAGCATAATAATTTCAGGATATAATTGCGCACTTGGCAATTAATATGAACTTTTATTGCGTCCATCTTTTACAAACCTATGAAATTCAACATCAACTTTGTTTGGACCTTTTAGCATGTATTCTCAGGTACGAAGGAATTAGTGGATGTGGAAGGCGCCGGAAAACATTTTTGAAGACGAATTGCACATATTATCATTCGGAACATAATACACTTTTTGTTGTAATTTGTTAAACTTTGTGGACCTTTTGTAAACTCTGATTTCAATGATATTTATTCAAAACGTCCATTAGGAGTTTTTTGTACTTGTTATAACCAGAGTATACCCCAGTGACTTTTCCGATAGCGATAATTTTGGAGGTGTTACAGATTGGTATCAGAGCTACAGTATAAGAACCAGGTTGCATTTAACCTAGATATAAGCTCTTTACCATACTGATTATTGATTTCTTCATTCTGTGCGCCCATGCACTCTCACACAATACTGTATATTTATATACGGCTGTTTATATGACGAATGGATTAAATGATGACTGCGTATTCTACTTGAAGGCATTACGGGACACACCGATTTACCCGATCAAACTTCTTTTGTTGTGATTTACGAGAATTTACTCAAAGCATTGTAGTTGATACACATGACCATCTTATCTCCGAAACATTGTGAGATACACAACTTGCTTATCTATATCTCAGACATCGTGAGATTACACAATTACTTATCATATACTCAAATTGGGATTACACAACTTGTTTCTTCAAATCTATGAAATTTGTTGAGTGGCACATTGTTTATTCATATATTCAGGCATCGTGAGATAACAATTGTTAAGATATATCTATCATTCGAGAGGACACCACATAGTCTTATTTTATCTTCAGATCTTGAGAGACACATATAGTATTATCTCTTTTCAGTATTGAGAGAGCACCATAGTATTATTCTATTTCTCAGACATTGATGACATACATAGGTTATCTATTTCTCCAAAATTGGTTAGGTACACAATTGTTTATTATTGTCTCATAACATATGTGATTGCATAATGATCTCTCTGTATTTCTCAAACATTGTTGGAGGGAAATTTTTGTAGCTATGAACTATCATACTATTTTGACGTATATTGATTCTCCTGATTATTTTCACCTCGTCTTATGAGGATGAGTGTGAACATTTCATTCCACTTACTCTCGGAACACTTACAACGTTCGATAATGACATCATTCTGTTAACTCATCAGTCATAAGTCATAGAAGTGTAACCTGTGTACGGAAATTACTTAAACAGTAGAATGAATTAAATATAAAATCAATCTTTATATCCTGACAATAAGAATTAGGGAGCCTATTTTTTAAATAAAGATTAAGATGAATCGGAGAAACAAAACACACCATAAGTTTTGATATGTTCCTTTCATTTTGGGAGCTCTCCATAAATAGCACAAATACACATATATAAAACAATAAGTGGGCATATTTGTATTACCATCCGAATATGACATTGAGTCATGAAATTAGAACTCGAGGAATCCACCAATATCCTACCAGCTTAAACAAAAAATCTTAAGATCTCATTTAGAACAATCCTGAGGATTACTTCTTAAGTTATCAGTTTGCCGTTAACACCAAATCCTACATCATGAAAGCATATTCATATTTGGTTGACAGCTTTACACTCTTGACTTAGTTTCAATCTCGAACTAACAACTGGAGTACGATATTCCCACTACTACTTGGTACGTTAAGTTGGCCTACTTACTTAGGTACGTGGACAGCCTACCATAAGCTTCTCCACGAGGTCCTTCAGATTGTTGCCTTATTTAGAGACATTGTTTCTCGAAATGTCCTCACTCTCCACATCCCCACACTGTTTGTTATTGTTGTTGCCATTATTGAATTCTTGAGCTGATCGAGCTCGTACAACATGATCTACTAGGTTATGAGACTTCTAAATTGTTTCATCTAGTGTTAGTGATCAAACGAAGTTACTTTCCCGTGAATATTGAGTGTAAGTTCTCCGATGAACTTTTCCCATAACTCCTCATTGGTTCAGACCATCATTTGGCACACTATTGCCAACTTTTGAAAGCGACGGATGTAAGTCGTGATATCAACACCTCTAATAACAATTCTAGAATTTCACCTCCATTTCTTGCACCTCATTCCGAGGGCAGTACTTCTTGATCAATAACTTCTTCAACTTAGTCCAGGCAATCTTGTGAGCATTCTCAATGATTGAGCAACAAGATTCCACCATGAAAAATCATCGTTCAGAAGTATGCTTGTGGCATGTTTGACTTTGCAGTCTTCAACACGATGATTAGAAACACTGACTCTGTACTCTCAAACTAACGAGCCAAACCAACCGCTCTTTTCATGCTTTTAAAACTTGTGAGCTTGTCGCTAACGAAATCCTTGTAAAAGCAACCTTTAACCACTGGTACAACATTCACTCCTATTATGCCTCCGATTGGCCCTGCAATATTAGGCCTTTCAATTGAGCACTAATATTAATCAGAGCACTCTTGCTCACCTATCAAAACTTTAAGAGAGTCCTGATTTCACCCGGGAGTGTGAGATCAGAATTCACCACAAATACTTACACCTTTTCTCAGACATCTCAACATCGGACTATACAAGATCCTGACTAAGATTGGTCCACCGATAGCTTACAGACTTGAGCTACCACCAGAACTTAGTAATGTACACAACGTCTTTCAACTTAGCAATTTACACAATGTCTTTCAACTGTGTAATCAGAAGAAGTGTCATACTGATGAGACACTCACTATTCCTCTTGAAGAGATCCAGAGTAACGAATGTTTGAACATTAATGAAGAACCCATTAAGATCATAGACCGTAAGATTAAACGACTTAGGTAAAATCGCATTCCTATTATCAAAGTTCTTTTGAACTCAAGCAAGGACTCGAACTTAAGTGGGAGCGTGAAGACCAGATGTGTCGCAATTCCTCTCATCTCTTCTCAAACACACCGTTAGCATATAACACTCACTAAACTTCGGGATGAAGTTCCCTTACAGAAGTACCCCCACCTTTTCTCGGGCACATTCATCAACTCATAACACAAACTAAATCATGAGGACATGATTCCCGTAACTGGTGGAGGCTGTAGCAACCCGTAAATTTTCATAAGGCAAAATGACTATTTTGCCCTTTGACTTTGACTTTTGACTATTTGACTTTTACCGTAGCGTAAAAGCAAATACTGTAATCGGTATTTAACCGATAACTTCCCAACTTAAATAATTTACTCTGGTTCGAATTATTACTCTCTGAACGTTTTCGTTCACCTCTGTCTATTTAACGAGACGATACCTCGCAAAACGTAAAAATCACACACAACGCGTACCGACACAACAATAAACTCAACAAGCAATTATATTTGATTATTATTTATTTTATGACATACAATATTACTTTTAATATTTAAATTACTTTTATAAGTAATCACGAAGAAAGTTTAATTGTGTTAACTTTCCTCGCGACCAACATAAGACTAGGATGAGTCTATATGTTGAAAATACTCGAATCTCACCGATAGTCATATTTTATATGAACTATTGTCATTTTGTCATTTTTATGTCAGCATTTTACTTCTTACGTAATATGCGTGCTCAAACTTATGTTATTAGGTTTTAACAATGTACACGCACTTCGTTAAATTTATCATACCTCTAATATACTTAGTTGGAGTATATTGGGAAGTTTTGATATTTTTATAAGTATTATATTTTTACGTTGTCCGATTTTAAGTTCCGTGACTTAAGGACTTAACATTAGTAATTACCGGGATCAAACTATACCCTATAAAAACTAATGTTATCAAAAACAAAGCAAACCATACATGATAACTATCTTTTGCACTTCACGTGCACTGTTATTCATATTAACTCACACGTTGCACTCTATTTCCAAGATATATGAGACGTGGAGAGTAGACATGTATCTTGTCATGCAATGCCACACGTATAGTTTCATCTCAATGTAATATCGTGTGATTATTTGACAATTCATTCAATAAAGAGCATGCATGACTCAAATACGTACCATGATATATCTATATCATGCAGCACAACTTTCACCATCAAATATCTATACTAACATTTCAGCCCATATATCGTGTATGCTTCTATTTTTGCAATTCATCACAAACAAGCATGCTCATCTTCACGTTTCACCCTCACAAGTTCAAGCAGTAGCACCAAATTTGCAATATATAAATGTTGACGTGAACTAAACTTGCCTAACCATGGTGATCTTATTTCGTTGTACGGAAGTAAGCTTTGCTACCTAGTTGTGTGATTTGATATGTACGGAAATATTGTGTCTTACTCGGGTTGAATACTACCGGTCCGTGTTTCGGGTGATACGTATTGTTCTATTCTCTAGACGTTCAAGTCGGTCTTTGGGCTTGAGCTTCCACTAGATTTACGTTAAATATATTGTTGGTGTTTGAGTCGTCGTTCAACAAGTGGTTCGTAACTCATTTTCCCGGCGGTGTTCGCCTTCATCTCTCATTCTTGTTATTCCTTTTGGTATGACAATCTTAAACTCGTTTTTATTACTATTTTGTGTTAATCACAGATTGATAAAAATGATTTATATTAGTTTTCGTGGATCAAAGTTTTAATGAAAATGTTCTTGATAAAATTTGTGTGGTGAAATCTTGATTAAGGAGTGGTGTTTGTGTTGGTTCGTGACCACAGCCACACCAAAGGTGGTGTTGGGCTCGTAGGTTTTAGTCACCAAACCACAACTCATAAGGGTGCGCCTGGTTTAATTCTTGGCCGGCCAGCAAAAGAACCCGCTAGGGGTGTTTGCTTTTCTATTTACTGTTCACAACAGTTGACACCCAACAGGGGTGCTTGTTTGGTTCGATTTTAACTTAGTAAAACAACAACATAGAGGGTGCGTTTGGATTTATTTGGGGCGAGAGGCCCTACCGAAACCCTAAGAGGTGTTAAGTTTTGAGAGATTAGGCTGCAAGCTCAATGGGAATTATGGTTTAGAGAGTGTAATAAATTGTCTAGATTAATTACTTCATTTTTAGAGTAATAGTGAAATATATTTAATCACTTATGGATATCGAACTATACTATTATCAACGGACTAGATACATTGGACGAAGGTTATTAATATTGGACTTGGAATGATTAGACTATTAAGCGGACATGGACATAATAATATTGTAGACTTAACGGACTAAATATATATATATATATATATATATATATATATATATATATATATATATATATTGGACGTTAGACAAAAACTATTAAAGATTGAACATTGGGCTGTACATTGGATACTTATCCGACATGACACACATATTATATAATGATTATGGACAAAGACATATTAGTAATTGGACTATTGTCGGGCTATTAATTATATATACGTGCTTTATATATATTGTACTTTGTTGTGCGTTTGTCTTTAGTATATGATTTCATATCACCACACGAACGATGATACTAAACTTTTACAAACATTGATATGAATGTTCCACGAAAACTAAAACGTATTATCTTTTGAAAACTCATATGTATCGTGTACTCTTCGAGTGTCATATTTTGACACAAGCTTATATTTATTAGGTCATGCTGATTCCTTACCGTTGTACTCTACTTCTTGACAATCACTTGTATTACTTTATTCACCATACGTTGAGGTGAGTTCATAGCCCCTACTTTTGTTCAACTGTTTTATAAACTCATTGGGGGAGATACATGCTACTGTTTTTACTATGGACAATTACTTGTAAACTGGATGCTAGCCTTGATTGTATTATTGCATGCATGTCTAAGTTGTTTATGCCAAAAGTCCCCCACATCATGGACCATTAATCACTTGTTGTTGCAAGTGAGCGCAAATATTGTGGATAGGCCTATCGGGATTGACGAATCCCGTTTGTGTTAGCCGGATAGGTAACCAAACGCACTATATTTGAAACACTAGGTATATGGCAATTACCTACACGGGGCCATTATTATTCTATATATATCACGTATTGATATATATACAGTCAGTTTTGAGTGCCATGAGCTTAGAGCAATAATAACTATCAGGATGATAATTGCGCACATTGCAATTATACTATGAACTTTATTGTCCACTACTATTTACAAACCTATGAATTCACTCAACCTTTGTGTTGACTTTTTAGCATGTATTCTCAGGTACGAAAGGAATTAGCTGGCATGTGAAGGCGCACGGAAAACATTTTGAAGACGATGCACATATTATCATTCGGAACATTATACAACTTTTATGTTGTACATTTTGTAAACTTGTGGGACCTTTTTGTAAACTCTGATTTATCGAATGATAATTTATTTCAAAACGTCTCATTTAGAGTCGTTTTCTGTAACTTGTACTGTAACCCAGGAAGTAATACCCCAGTGACACAATCTTCCGCTGCGATAATTTTGAGGGTGTTACAAGTTCGTATAAGGCTATGCTGGTTTTCGTTCGGTTTGGTTTTTAAATGAAAACATGATATGTAAACATCAAATATGTGGGCTGCTGCTGGGCTTGTGGTCCACTATAGGCCTTTTCCAGCCGAATGGTTATCTAAAACATTCCTAATATCATTAGTCTCTTTTATTTATTGTCAATATATAGTATATGCTTTCTTCACTGTTTGTGTATACCGATTCATAATATTTTCATCGTTACAAACATTATAAAGAAAACTTCTACAATTCTGTCGGTTGGAGCATATTCATCATCCTTCTATAAGGTAATAAATTTTATTTATTTAGCATTTATTTAATTCAAAATAAGGTTATGAATTTGCGAAGGTCAACATTCTATTGATTACAATGATATAGTCTAATTTTTATAATGATATAATATGTACATATTATGTACACAAGTTCAAGTTAAAATAAAAAGACAAATATTCGTGAGAAATATAAAGTTGTTAGACAAAACGTTGTGAGGCAAGTTTTTTGAAAGTGTATTGTTTTAATTAAAAAGCATTTGTCGACCATTAAAATTTGTAAATCGGCATTTTGTGCAATAATTTTTATTTTATTTATTTATTTATTTTCTTGTATTAATGAAAGAGTATGAAAACTCAAAATTAAAAAACTTCATAACCTTTTTATGCACCAATATCCTCTATTTAAAAAAAAAATAGAATAATTCAATTTTTTTTTTTTTTTCACTTATTACAAATATTTGTCTTTTTAATTGATCTTTCCCCGATTTCC
This sequence comes from Artemisia annua, assembly GCA_014162995.1. NCBI lineage: Eukaryota > Viridiplantae > Streptophyta > Magnoliopsida > Asterales > Asteraceae > Artemisia > Artemisia annua. The sequence continues at coordinate 45,378 of LBNU01036325.1, read as the reverse complement.
CTATTTATATATATGTTTTGAATGTAATAAGTTATTAACCTAATTTTGGGTTCCATCATTTTGTTATTATTATTTTTATCATCATTATTACTGTTATGTTTTACTATACTAAGTTTAAGTTGATTGCATGCATCATTATGTTTTATTCACATGTATATTTGTATAAAATGCCTAACGGGGTGAGTTTGACAGAAATTGTTATATAAAGTGAAAGTGTCACAATATTTCTCTAATCATTATATAATAGAATTTTAACAGAAATTGTTTTCATGTAAGTCTAGTTTTTTATTTTATTTTATTTTATTTTATTTTATTTTATTTTATTTTTAAGATACATAAAGTATCTTTCTGAATGTGCTTTTGTTGTTTTTCTTTAATTGAAGTAGTAAAAACTAGGGATAATAACTTTAAAAATCATCATACTTGTTTAAAGATACACTTCTGGGTATTGAACAATTTTTTTTGCTTATACAGGTACTAAACTTTCAATTTCAGACTTTTTAAGGTACTAATCTTTCAAATTCGGTTTTTTTTAGGTACTTTTGTGGCATTTTTGCCTCTGAATTTTTAACAATTTGAAAGGCAAAAATGTCATAAAGTACCTCAAAGAGTCCGAAATTGAAAGTTTAGCACCCATATAAACAAAAAAATTTGTTTGATACCCAAAAGAGTATTTTTGGACAAATATTTAAAGTTATTATCCCTAAAAACTAATACTATTGAATAAAAACTAAAACTAATACTATTGTCGTTTCTGGTTTCATTATGAATCAGGTGATAATTTGTTACTTTCTAAACCAGTTAAATTTTGTTTAAAGTCCTATATGAATTTGGTTAAACTTTGGATTATACTAGACGAGTACCCGAGATTTTATAGCGGCAGATAGTTTTAGTAATAAAAAAGTTTATGGGTTATAAACGAAAAATAAGAAAACTTTGAGGATTTTAGGATTAAACATAATGTTTTGAAACCTGGTTCGAACCGGGTGGTTCAACCGGTTGAACCGTTCTGGTCGAAAAGTGGGTCAATTTAAACTAGGTCATCTCGACGGGTTGGGTCGAAAAAATGGTACAAATTAAACCGGGTCAACCCGCTGGGTTTGAAGCGTCCCAGGTCAACCCGGTTTTCGATGTGTATTAATAGCAAACATTTCAATACTCCAATACTTTCCAAATGCATAGCTTGATTTCAATATTTTTTAAATGTGCTAAAAGTTTGATCATGTTTCAAGACTGATTTAATGGTCTTTGAATACCTGAAGGTTTAGTCAAAGTTATTACACCCAACTTCTTAAATTTTTTTAAAATTTATAGTCGAATGTAGATAATTCATACATATATATTATCTACAACATTAAAGATGCTTATGATTTGGTAGCGTACAACACCCAATAAGACCTAGCATCGCAGTTCAATGATGTAGTGTGTTTCTTAAGCACTAGGACATTAAGGAGGATGAAGAGATTTGAATGACTAAATTAACCTTCTTGACCAGTCAAACATGTTGCTAACAGGTTTTGTAGTTCATAATGATTTTTTTTAACTATGTTGTTCAAAATTAGGGATGAGCATTTCGAACCGAATCCCGGAACCCAACCGGAACCGTACCGGTCTCGTACCAAAACAGTACCGACTCCTGATATACGGTACAGTACCGGGACTACTTAATAAGGCCAAAAAAATCGGTACCATTAATTCGGTACGGGACCGGTACCAAATCGGGAAATTCCCGGGAAAAAAACGGGGAAAACCCAATTTCCCGGTACCGATACAGGTACCGGTATCCGAATTCGGTACGGTACCGGTACCACTTATTTATGCTCGGAAAAAAATCGGTACCACTAATACGGTACGGGATCGATACCGTGCTCATCCCTATAAAAATGAATCATAAACCTAAGTACATAGAGCATCTTTAGCTTTAACCTTTTTATTTTTAAAGAATCTGTGTTATTTTTTTTTATATAAAAGGTGTATTTTTATATAATCTGGTTTTAATACAAACGTTATTCTTACAAATCTGAAATTTTATGCACTTTGTAGTTTTATTAATAAAGAAAAAGAAAAAAAGTATTTATCAAATCTACTTTAGCTATACATTCTAACATTGGTAAAGAGTGATACTGAAATAAATCTGATTTGAGCCTTTTTGTTTGTTTTAGCTTATTAGATATACATATATTGCAGGCTTGCGGAGTACGAAATCTCATTGTAAAAAGATGAAAGTTCAATGCCTTGATTCGGATATAATTAGCACCATTCCTCACTGCATCATAGAAAATATTTTAATACTTATGCCAATCCGAGATGCAGTTAGAACAAGCATTTTGTCAAGAAAATGGAGGTTTCGTTGGACAAGTATGCCTAAACTTAAGTTTAATGACAATTTGGTTATAGCACCACCTAACAAGAAACAGTTAAAGAAATATAAGCTTGCCAATGCCATCTTACATGTTTTGTTACAACACAAGGGTTCGATTATGGCGTTGAGTCTTGATTTTGTTGAAGTTAAAATGGATTCTGAGCTTGACCAGATAATACGTTATCTTTCAGAAAACAAAAAATTGCAAAGGTTGTTCTTTGAGGGTTCGTACACATACCGCTACAAGCTACCTACATCATTCTTTTCATTGGAAGGATTAGAAGTCCTAAAGCTCATCAGTTGTGATTTTAAACCTCCTATAACATTCAATGGGTTTGGTCGGTTGAGGACCCTCTTTCTTAACTATGTTAAGATTACTTCAAAAGCACTTCAATTTTTCCTCCCCAATTGCCCCCTGCTTACAACCCTTAGTTTGGTAAGGTACACATAACGACTTAAGGAGCTCTTTTAGTTAAAGATGTTCTTCTAAAAGTATTGTATTGCAGATTGCTAGTCCTGAAGACTATACAGGAGGAAGCAAGTTTACATTTTTGGAGCTTTTACTATGTGTGCCTTTGATTGAGAGTTTGGATATCCAGGACGTTTATATGAAGGTAATGCTTAAGTTAATTAATTATTATATCTCATGTACGAATTACGAATATTGCATATGCTGATATTGATTTTTCTATCCGGTTAAAAGCACTTGTCTGCAGGTGGTATGCCACATACGCTTCCAACTTCGCTAGTCGCTCTCAAATGTCTTTATCTGAATGTCCATTTAACGGAACAAGATGAAATTTCTGCTACTCTTTGTTTAATCACGAACTCCCCAAATTTAGAAACAATTGTTCTTTTTTACATGTTTTGTGATCAGGTGGAGAAGTCGGATACTCCACACATTTCCAAGAACATTCTTGATTTTCAAGAATACTCTGGTATCACCTTGGATCATCTTAAGTTCTTTGAGATAGGTAATTTCACTAACTTGGATATTGAGGTGGAATTTATGAAATTCATCATTGCTAAGTCACCAATGCTAGAGAAAGCACGGATAGAACTTAGTGAAACTGTTACTGTTGAGGAAGAACTGAAGATACTTAGAGATTTTATCCCACTGCCATTTCCACTTGCATCGCCTTCAACAAAATTCATCATAGGACGCCCAAAACTTTTTGATGAGTCGTGAAAGCTGTTATATATACTGTGGTTTTGCTAGTTGTTTGTCGTGTTGGTTAAGATAACTGTTTGTCAAAGTGTACTGCTTAATGACAGTTTTAAACATGTTTATACAATTAGATGTGTCTTTTCGGGATAATTTGAATTGCTACCTTTGCTATGCAACAATTGAAAAGTTAAGTCTGTTATTATGTGTGCCTACCTCTATTAGTTGCTTAATCTTGTAATGGATGCTTTGGAGTGCAGTTTCTTATGGGAGTCTGGGAGACAAGGTTTGTCTCACTTTGATAGCATATACAAGGTTTGTCTCTTAATCTCGTAGTAAGGGCACCACACTCACAACAAAAAACATACCCCATAACATTAAATAAAAACAAAAGCTCACATACAAACCAAACCATTTGTTCGGTCCACTAATGGACCAAACTAATTGATCATTTATTTATTTATTTATTTATTTTGTTGGGGGGAGAGGGGAGGGTGGGGCGCGTTGCATTTGGTTCTTGTAGAGGTGGGGATCGGCCGAATGGAAGAGGGTAGACCGACCGAAAGGTTTAGTCTTATTAGTTTTAGTCTTATAATATACTAGTATGTTACTTATATGGTCTGTAGAATTATATCATTCCCATAATCTCAAATGAGTACAATAGAAGAATATAAATACACAACACAACACATAAATGGGTTAAGCCCAATATACACACATGCAACTAATTCCTGTTTCTTCAGCGGATGCGGAAATTATAAGGTTGTAAATCTTTTTCCTCATAATAATCACTACTAACAGCCCCCCGCAGTCGGAGTGGGAGGTGGACGGACGTTCAGACTGGATCTAAAATCATCCAAACAAAGCATATGGAAGACCTTTGGTGAAGAGATCGGCAAACTAATAATGAGAGGGTACATGTAGCACGCGTACAAGACCAGCTGCCACTTGATCACGAATGAAATGAATATCAATTTCAATATGCTTCGTGCATAGATGTTGCACGGGATTAGACGAGAGATACACAACACTAACATTATCACAATAGGCCAAAGTAGCAGACTTCAAAGGTGAGTGAAGCTCCTGTAAGAGATTGCGTAACCAAGCAGTCTCAGTAACTACATTTACGACCCCACGATACTCGGCCTCTGCTCTGATACCATGTAAAATTATATCATTCCCGTAATCTTAAATGAGTACAATAGAAGTATATAAATACACAACACAACACATAAATGGGTTAAGCCCAATATACACAGTGGCCTTATAATAATCACTACTAACATGGTCATGGTTATGATGGTAAAAAGAAAGAAATATAAAAATAGTATGCATGGTGGATTAGTTTTGTACAACATATAAGCCTATGAAAAAACCAATACACCCTCATTTTACTATTCATTTCATAAATATTTGTACGCGTTTATACATAGATAGGTTACCCAACTTTTCAATTTTATTCACCTAAATTATCAAACTTTTTTTTGTTCACTTAGGTTACTGAACTTTTAGGTAGCATAAACCTCATATTTTCGGTGTAATCCGAGTAATCTGAACATATATTTTTGGGTAAGTTAAGTAACATAAATGTCGTGTTTTTACATGTTCTAGTGATGTTTACGTATATTTTGGTATGTTCAATAACCTGAATGTCAAACCTGTATAGTCCAATACCCCGTTTGAACAAAAAAAAAAGTTTTGCAACTTAGGTGAATAAAGTTGAAAAGTTGGGTAACCTATCTATCTATAAACCCATCTTTGTAAATATAGGGTATATTTGGGTATATGGTAACAACGTTGCACATAGGGGTGTCAGTAGGGTCGGGTTGACCCGACCCAAACCCATACCCGAACCAGATAAGGCATATCGGGTCGGGTCAAATCGGGTCAAAAAATATTGTTGGGTAGTTTTGACCCGAACCCGATAACCTGATAGTGTTATCGGGTCGAGTTAGGGGTTAAATAAATAATGCTATCGGGTTATCGGGTCAACCCGATAAGACCCGACAATCACTTTTTGATTTTTTAGTTTTTACTTTTTAGAAGTCCAATGATTCGTCATATAAATGGGTGTTTGGATTCATTGTTTGCTGCCATATGATATGTAATGCTTAATCTGTAATGTTTGATGTCATATAAGTGGGTGTTTGGATTCATCTTTAACGGTAGAATTGTATAACGACCATGTCATATCATTTTCTGCTAGTTAATAAATGTTTGTTGTCATAGCTTTTGCTTCCTGGTCTAGTACATCGTATCTATCTTTGGATAAAATTTAGAAGATGTTGTATTGTTGTTTTTGTTTTTATGAATGTGACTTTTAGATGTGCAAATGTGCAATCCTTAATCCTTGAACAGAATCATGAGTCAGTGATTGTTTATGGTTAGACTTATTTAATTAAAAAGTGAGCTTACATGATGCATTAGATGTTGTGCTTTATGTTCAATCTTAAAAAGCTAGCTCAATTAGCTTAAAAACATACGGTATCTGTTATGTTAGAAGGTATGAAAATTTTGTTGGTGGCCTGTTATCTCACGTTTGATAATTAATTGGACATAAATTTAAAATTGGGTAAATTGAAAATTTGGTCCCTATACAAGTGGTATCAGAGCCAAGACGAATTTTTTTGCAAAACAAACATTAATGTTCCATATTTTTGCAAAAAAGCCACCGAGAGCGACTTTTTGCTAACGCCCGTTAAGTAGCTCGTTAAGTGCCTCGTCACTGAGGGTATTATTGTCATTTCACTGCTCATATCAGTCTCTCCCGTCATTTAACTTCAAGGAAAATATTTGCAATTAGGCCGTTAGAATAGGTTTATGATAAACAGAGTATTATGGTTCTAATTAGGCCGTTACCATTCCAACTTGTCACAAAAATAGAGATAATCAGTCAACATATGCAATCAACCATAAACAACAAACTAGCATCATAGCCTACCAAATACCACACAAGCTTAATTTCCAGCTCCTATGACATCTTCCTTTTTCCTTTTCCTTGACTGGCTTCAACAGCTCCTAAACCTTTTGGTTTCTGATTCCAAAAGTCTTGGCAGCAATAGAAGCCCTAGTCATTTTTGCAGCCAGCGCTAATACTATATCCCTGTCAAATCTCTTGCGAGGACTAACCTTCTGAGCTGGAATAGGAGTGGAGCTTGAACCTTTTTGAGCTTCAACCTTTAAAAATTGGGCATAATCAGAATCAGGAGCACCAATGATATACTCAGAGCTTGTAGATTGTTCCTGTTACATATACCATGCAAGCAACTGGGGTGGGATGACACTATCATCAGAACTTGTATCATCAGAACTTGTATCATAAAAACTTGTATCATCACTGCTTGAGTCAGAGCAAATGACTATGATTTCTGCAAATAAGAAAAACAGAGCATCAAAAAACAAAAATAGAGCTTCACAAATAGTTAAATGTTAACCCAAAACAACCCTATTTTTTACCTTTTTAATTAAATACACTCAATGATAGATCAAAACAGAAATAACAATACCTTTTTTGGGCTTCATTGTATATGAAGTAAGGTTATAAGAATTTGAGGGTTTAAGAGAAATTTAGGTTACACGGTTGATTATGTATGTTTGATCGGGTGGGTGGGTATTAATTAATGGGGTGTGATTAAATGAGGTGGAAATGTGTTATATTGTATGTGTTAAAGTATAAGCAAGCTGATGGGAAATGTAGTCAATTCAATAGAGTTGTAGTGACAATGGGAAATGTAGGAGTGTTTGGCATAGCAGCTGTAGTAGCTCTTTCGTAGGAATGTTTCGCATAGCAATGGATTATTTGATTTTGATGCATTGAGATGGGTAGATTTGTGTGAACTTGTGAGAAGTTAATATTTATTTACTTACCTCACACAATGAAAGTCAAATGGGTATATTTCAAACTAGACTGTCACTATATTTGCCTACACAAAAGGTGCCATGAGTAAATTCTCCTACCAACTAGTATAGTGAAGTAAATAATCCTTCCAACTTGTCTTCCAACATAGATATGGCACACCTTTCAACTAAAAAATTAAAGAGAAACAATATGACTGGTAATGATACACACATAGGGGTGTTGGATGACAACAACGAATCAACTAAAATGAGATACATTGGCTGTTATATGGAAGTTCAAAATATGGCTAGTTTAACTTTTGAATTAAGGCTACTACCTAGAGGAGAAAGTATGTGGTATTCCTATTGGAGGCATGCTTACAAAGCCAGAGGTATTGTTGCAACTGGTGAAGCTAGTGGTGCAGTAGCTATAAGTGGTGGTGGTGTTATAGGTTTAGGTGTTAGAAGTGGAAACATAACTAAAGGGGGTTGTGCAGTGGGTAGTGGAGATGGAAGTGGGACAAGAACACCACCTAAAGATCAACCTAGGGAGAGTAGTGAAGAAGAAGAAAGTGCAGGAGCAAGTTAAAAAAAATTGTTATTAAAAAGAAGAACACTAGTGGATGAGTATGCTCTATTAGATATGTCTCATGTTCAGAGTTGTATTAGTATAGTTGCAGTAATGCATATTTCCTATTAGATGTGTCTCATGTTCATAGTATGAACAAGAAGATACTATGTTTCCTATTTAAATTTATCACTGGTACTGGATATAACAGCAAAACATGTAGAAATAGGTACCATTCAGGAGGCCAATACATGTTATTTGCAGTAATGCTTATTTCCAGTGTCCAAAGGATTAATGCCATTTTCAGGTGTTGGTTTGTGATATGTGATACTAATCCAAGACACTAAAACAGTAAAAACATATTTGAACACATTATACAATGAAAATCCGGATCAAACGATCCATTTCATTCATTAATCATATCCATATTTTTACAGTTTTTAGATAGGGGAAACTGATGAGGCGAAAAGTGTTACGCTTTTAGGGGGTCATTTAAGCCCTAATCCGTAATTATTTGATCAAATATTGCCTTAAATCGTTCCTTTTGTCATTTTAGGTACTTTGGAGAAGAAATCTGGAAAAGGAAGCATTTTGGACGTTTTTGGAGCATAAAAGTGAAGAAAACGACAAAGTCTCAAATTATGCTGGAAATAGTACCTGACGGCGTCACACCTTACTAGGTGACGACGTCACTCTTTGACAACAAGGTGGATGATTTTTGCACTAGACGCCCCAGAAAGATTTTGGAGAATTAAAGAGTGACGGCGTCACGTGTAATTGGATGTAGGCTGTCACGTTATAGCATAAAGGGTGACGGCCCAGAGGAGTTTAAAGAGGGATGGTGTTAGAAGTGGATCTGAGCAATCCGAGAAGAGTTTTGGTGGCGAGGTGACGGCGTCACACCCTATTTTCATTCATTAGTGTGCAACTTTTGGGAGAACCCTAGGGATAAACCCTAGCTCGTATTTCCAAGGGTTTTTCACCCTTGAGAACTTGATGTTCAATTAAAGATAAGTCTTCTTCCAAATCAATCAATATGTCTATGTGTTGTTTGATTATATCTTATGCTTGTCTTTCAATTAACATGCTAGGCTAGGTTTTTCTTGTGTTTGCTTAGATCTAATGAAACCTAGCTATTCATTACATGTTGTTGGTTTATTTGTGATTGTTGTGGGTGGGTGAAGTCGATGTTAGGCTTAAGAAAACTGGCTAACCTCCTATACGGTAACTTGCTTGAACGTCTTAAGAAACATGAATCGGATGTGTACTATGATTATATGGTTGTGTTTAATGCATAAGTGAATTCTAGTGATCCCATGTTAGGAGCTTTAAGTCGGCTCGACATAGGAGTGAAGTAGGAGCTTATAGAGTTAGGGAAGTTCGTATACGGCCCTATGAATGGTTTAAAGGAATACAACCCGTCATCCACCCAATTACAACAAACCAATTAACCGGTAAAAGATAGCTAGGGAGTAAGGAAATCTAAGTAAACACATTTTTCTCTCATATAAGTTTCACAACAATTTACTTTTTCTTGTTATTTTATCCGCCCACTCTTCCAAATACCCGAGATTTTACTTGCTTTCATAAAACATAAAAAATACAAAAAGAATCATCGCGCAACCTTTAGACCTAATTAGAGTAGCTTTTCAATCCTAACGACACTATTCCCCGAGAGAACGATCAATCCCCCGGTACTTGCCACTTCACTATGCTACATCGGTCAGGTACACTGCCTGGTGGGGGTTGTAAGCTTCTCAAATCCCTTGAAAGGTAAAACCTAATTGCGAAGGTTGCAAAACCCACGCATCAAGTTTTTGGCGCCGCTGCCGGGGAATAGTTATTGCTTAGGTTGAAAATTTTATTTTTACTTTGGTCTACTTGTTAGAATCCTTTCTAGTGAGATTTTTATTTTTATTTTTCTAGGTTTTCTTTAGTCTATCTTCTTCTTCGTGTCTTTGTTCGTAACCATTACCATCCGACATCATGGAAGGTGGTAATATCCTTGATCCCAACAACCCACCACAACATAACATACCCCAACCAAACCCACCTCCTAGAGCCCGCACTTTAGGAGAATACTCCCGTCCTAGCCACCAAGGCTATCGAAACACCATTGAGCTCACCCAAGGAGCCAATGTGTCTCCCTTGCGATCCGACACCATCCGGTTGGTGTAAAGCGGATGTGCATTCCATGGACTTCGTTCCGAAGATCCAAATCAACATCTCAAGGACTTTCTTAAAATCGTAGATTCCATAGACCTTGATGTTACCACTCGAGAGACTACCCGACTACGTCTCTTCCAATTCTCTCTGCGAGACCAAACTAGTCAATGGCTAGAACGTCGACCCGAGGTATCCATCACCTCTTGGGATGCTCTCACCACTCTCTTCCTTGCTCACTTCTTCCCACCAGGGAGAACTACCAAGTTAAGAAGTGACATCCTGACGTTCGAACAAGTTCAAGGCGAAACCCTCTACGAGGCGTTGACCCGATTCAAAGATATGCTTCAAAGAGTCCCTCACCATGGTATAAATCTCGGCTCCAAATCCAAATCTTCTATGACCACGTTAACTACCACACCAAGCGTCTCATTGATCGAGCCGCCGGGGAAGATAACGTGACAGAAATGCCTAGGAATCATGGGAGATCATTAACGAGCTTGCACTCTACAATAATGATGTGTGGGAGACCTCTCGTATTGTGAAATCGGTTGATGCCACTAAGCTTTNTCGAACAAGTTCAAGGCGAAACCCTCTACGAGGCGTTGACCCGATTCAAAGATATGCTTCAAAGAGTCCCTCACCATGGTATAAATCTCGGCTCCAAATCCAAATCTTCTATGACCACGTTAACTACCACACCAAGCGTCTCATTGATCGAGCCGCCGGGGAAGATAACGTGACAGAAATGCCTAGGAATCATGGGAGATCATTAACGAGCTTGCACTCTACAATAATGATGTGTGGGAGACCTCTCGTATTGTGAAATCGGTTGATGCCACTAAGCTTTCTGAAGAAAGCCTTGGCGAACTTGAGAAAAGGGTTGACGACCTATTCGAAAGGAAGAAGAGACGCCTAAGCCCACAACGAGCAACAGTCAACTCCATCTCGGACACAAAGTCGACACCATTATCTGAATCACCTCGTAGGGAGAGTGTTGAATCTTTCTATAAACATGCTCAACCTAACCCACCTCCTCAGGTACTTAGTCCAGAGTTCGAAGATCGAATGAGAGAATGTATGTCAACACATTCCGAACGGTTAGCAAGATTCGAAGAGGCCGTTTACAGGCAGAGGGAGGAAATGCAAGAGAAAATGGCCTAGATGATGAATCTTTTGAAAGAATACACAAAAACAAAAGTCCCCGAGAAGGTGTTGATGCGAAGGGACATCAATAACTCCAACACCAAATTTGTTAATACCGTTTCCATCGTCCACAGGAGCAACCGTGAGGAAAGGGGGAATTAATAACTAAGGAATGTAACAAAATCGACCTCATTCCACATGGTGGTGGAAACACTGAAACTATCAAGTGCAGTTTAGACAGGAGGGAGGAGGCACCTCCTAATGAGCACCCAATAGAAGAACCACCAAAATCACAACAAGTAAAGCACTACTTGAAGCATGAGATAAACAAGGAAACAATAAATGATTGGATAAGAAATTATCGACGTATTCATCTTCCGGAAAAGAAGCCCAAAAAGACTACACCGGATGATGAAGTAGACGTGCTACCCGGGGGACAATTGTACGGGAGCCTCATGAAACAAAAGATAGTCGCTAAGCAAGAATTTTATGAGGTCTTCGAAGTACCATGCGGTATAGGTAAGCTCAAGTATCTGGATGCAGTGGCTGGCCAAGGTTCCGACGTGAGCTTAATGCCTTTGTCCATCTATGTTCAGTTAACTGACAAACCACCTTCCATCACCCACACCAAGCTCTCATTCGCAAAACATTCTTATGAATACCCGTTAGAAGTAGTAGAAGATGTGTTAGTCAATGTCGTCGGATTCATGTACCCAGTCGACTTTATGATCGTTGATAGAGATGAAGTGAATATGCCAATCATTCTTGGGGCACCCTTCCTCGCTACGGCTAAGGTACAAATCGATTACGAAGGTATCACCATCCGGATTAAAAGGGGGAAGAAAGCGATCAGCTTCCCAACAATCCCTCGTTATTTAAAGGAAATCATACTACAAAAGAAGATTAAAGCAGACTCCAACGCGCCTCGTGGTCATGTTCGAGAGAAAATCCTTGCATGGGAGACAAGGATTAAAAATTACAAAGGAACCGAGGCTAGAGAATGTAAGGACGGAGGTAAAGACTCTGTGGGGATTGATAAGCAGGACAAGAACCCTGTGAAGTTTACAGAAGGGGACTTAGTGCTCCTGCAACATTCAGAAATAAAAGTACCCCCTGACAAACCAAGTCCCTGGTGGTATGGACCATTCACAATCAAAAGCCGAGGACGGGATGGGGTGGTAAACTTGAGCAGCAAAAGAGGAGGGGAAGTGACTGCAAATGTAGAACGGTTAAAACACTACCCCCATGATGGCAAGGATTATCTCTACCAGGGGTACATCATATCGTGCGATGAGGTCACGTAACAGGAGTGACTTTGAGTCTAGCTACAAGACTCGTTAATAAAGAAAAGCGCTTCTTGGGAGGCACCCCAAGCTTTACTTGTTTTGTGTGTTTGTTTATTTGATTTTATTTGTTTCCGTATGTATGTTTCATTTTTATCTCTAATAATTCATGTTTCAAATTAAAATGTGAAAATGCTTTATTTTGTTTTTAACTTCGTCTTAACTACATATAAAGGTATTTTGCAAAAGATAAGTGCAAGGAAAATCTAAATTTGTTTATAAGAAAGAATTGGAACATGAATTGTAGTGATATAAAATAAACATACATATTAGTATTTGTTTGAGTCAAATGCTTGTATCGAGTCATAATGAAATTTTGCAGGATTCCAGGAATTAAGGTAATTGTTTTTCTAGAAATTTTCCGGAAACTAAACATAAGGATTCTGTCATATCAATTCTGACGGCGTCAGCCTTTAAAAGCTGACGGCGTCAGGTTTTGATTCCAGAAAAAGTTTTAAAATTTAGTGTTTCTGTCGGATTATAAAAATTACTGCATCTTTAATTCTAAGAATCTGCAAAATTTTCATTCCACAAGCATTATATCCATATATAGATTTTGCCGCCGATTTTACGCAATGTTTGCCTAGATTCTTTTCTCAGGTTTAACAGGCTACATTAGACAAGAAACATGGAATCAAGTTCATGACATCAAGCTTTTGGCGTCGCTTTGATCTTGGAGCTTTTACATCATCTTGGAAGAAGATCTAACCATGTTACCACGTGATCCACATCAAACGAATCAGGGGAGTATTTGTTTCATTCTTTCAATCTATTTACTTCACATCTTTTATATGAACATTGGGGACAATGTTTGGTTTAAGATTAAGGGGGGTAAATGAAGACACCTAAGAAAATGCTATTACGCTTGATTTTTTGTTTGTTTAAAGGTAGATGTGTAATAAAACTGAGAGAAATATTTGTTAGGGCAATTTTAGCGCCAAATTTAAAATTTAACACAACATATAGGAGTGAAACTTTAGGCATAATAAGCGTCTCATGGATAGGGAATTGTATTGCTGGCACAAAAACCGTACCACTCAAAAATTTTCCCCCAAATATGTGAGGTTCACCCCTAAAATTGTTAGGAAAAGCATTCATTTTTGGTGCTTGTGTGTGTACCGGTAGCTTATAGATTCTAGAACTTGCGTTAGTGACCATCCCAAATCCACAAGTGAGACTACATTCGTGTAGTTAGATTTACTACATGATAAGAGGCATTAGGACAACCCTTGTTTTACACATGTATTATAATTACATTGACTTCATTGGTCAAGTAATTCTCCCACACCTTTGCGATGTATTCATTTTTAGTACACGATACCCCTAGTACACCCCTCAGAGCCTATCTTTTCGTTTCTAACTTTAAGCATTTTACTTAAAGAAAGAATTTGTTTACAATCCACCCCAAATGTACACCCAAATCGCCTTAGCCTACCTTGTATGCACTCACCTTTAGTGCATTATTGTGACAACATGTGTTCAAACCCTTAGTTAATTGTCTTATTGAATACATGGTTGCTAAGTCGAGTCATATCCTTGTACATATTGTTTTGGGACGATTGGGACTCATGGGTAAAGTACTAATGTAATGGAGTAATGGGGAAGAATTCATTTGTTACCCCCACATGTGCGTTAATATTTTAAAGTACTCCAAGTTTTTTCAATTATCTTAATTCGAGTCATTAGAATAGTGATTGTAAAGTATGTAAAAGTTCAAGTGTAAGGGGAGAACCGAGGCCCCTATGAAGTATTATCTTGGATAGTAGGGCAAGAGTGTATGAAAAAAAATCGGAAAAACAAGAAAAAACGAAAAAAAATTGAAAAAAAAAGAAAAGTAGAAAAAACATACGGACTACCATCCCGTTTCATTTTATCTTTATTTATGTTTATGTTATTTTCTTTTTAGCTTAAGTTGAGTCGAGTCTTGGCTCAGCAACGCCACTTTGTGCATGTATGTGATCAAGATAATTAACTCGCCACCACTAAAAATACCCTTTATTCCAACAAACCGTGTTTATCATATCCCTACACCTAACATTATAACCCTTTGTAAAGCCCTCTTTGATAGTTTATCTTAGGTGCTTACGCCTAGTGGAGGAGGTTTTTGATCCTTTCCCAATCCTATGGTAATCTATTTGCTATGACAGGTAGTGAGTGATATTTCTTCCATTTCCATTTAGTTATATAGGTTTATAACACCCGAGAGATGAGAGTATCCAAACACTATTTGTGAGGTGCTAGTGTATGATTTCCGTGCTTGTTATGACTAGGGTGGAATAACTATTTGTTGTAATTACTTTTATATTAATGTTAAATGACCCCTAGCTAACATTTTGATTGAAATAAAAGCGCATTTGCTTGAGGACAAGCAAATCTTAAGTGTAAGGGTATTTGATGAGGCGAAAAGTGTTACGCTTTTAGGGGGTCATTTAAGCCCTAATCTGTAATTATTTGATCAAATATTGCCTTAAATCGTTCCTTTTGTCATTTTAGGTACTTTGGAGAAGAAATCTGAAAAAGGAAGCATTTTGGACGTTTTTGGAGCATAAAAGTGAAGAAAACGACAAAGTCTCAAATTATGCTGGAAATAGTACCTGACGGCGTCACACCTTACAAGGTGACGGCGCCACTCTTTAAAAACAAGGTGGATGATTTTTGCACTAGACGCCCCAAAAAGATTTTGGAGAATTAAAGCGTGACGGCGTCACGTGTAACTGGATGTAGGCCGTCACGTTATAGCGTAAAGGGTGATGGCCCAGAGGAGTTTAAAGAGGGACGGTGTCAGAAGTGGATCTGAGCAATCCGAGAAGAGTTTTGGCGGTGAGGTGACGGCGTCACACCCGATAACGTGACGCCGTCAGATTGTAAAATATATATATATTCGTTTAATTTTCATTCATTAGTGTGTAACTTTTGGGAGAACCCTAGTGATAAACCCTAGCTCGTATTTTACTGTATTTCCAGGGGTTTTTCACCCTTGAGACCTTGATGTTCAATTAAAGATAAGTCTCCTTTCAAATCAATCAATATGTCTATGTGTTGTTTGATTATATCTTATGCTTGTCTTTACTTTAACATGCTAGGCTAGGTTTTTCTTGTGTTTGCTTAGATCTAATGAAACCTAGCTATTGATTACATGTTGTTGGTTTGTTTGTGATTGTTATGGGTGGGTGAAGTCGATGTTAGGCTTAAGAAAACTGGCTAACCTCCTATACGGTAACTTGCTTGAACGTCTTAAGAAACATGAATCGGATGTGTACTACGATTATATGGTTGTATTTAATGCATAAGCGAATTCTAGTGATCCCATGTTAGGAGCTTTAAGTCGGCTCGACATAGTAGTGAAGTAGGAGCTTATAGAATTAGGGAAGATCGTACAGGGCCCTACGAATGGTTTAAAGGAATACAACCCGTCATACACACAATTACAACAAACCAATTAACCGGTAAAATTAGATAGCTAGGGAGTAAGAAAATCTAAGTAAACACATTTTTCTCTCATATAAGTTTCACAACAATTTACTTTTTCTTGTTATTTTATTTTATTCGCATAAGTAGTTCTTTGGGTTAGTTGACTAGCAACTAATTCCGCCCACTCTACCAAATACCCGAGATTTTACTTGCTTTCATAAAACATAAAAAATACAAAAAGAATCATCCCTCAACCGTTAGACCTAATTAGAGTAGCTTTTCAATCCTAACGACACTATTCTCCGAGAGAACGATCAATCCCCCGGTACTTGCCACTTCACTATACTACATCGGTCAGGTACACTGCCTGGTGGGGGTTGTAAGCTTCTCAAGATCCCTTGAGAGGTAAAACCTAATTGCGAAGGTTTCAAAACCCACGCATCAGAAACCACTACCCCTATCTACATCTACATAAGGCTCGGGGAAACAACAACAAAATAACCCCAAGTCCTCAACCCCTACTTACTACTTAGTACTTACATTCATCATAAACAAAAGAAACCCATCCCAACCTCCATCAACCAACCCCTCACGTAAACCTCTGCCTCACAGAAAACTCAATATTCTTAAGAATCTTGTCGTGAATTTGCTTGACCATCCTCATCAACGCCCTCGACCTACGCAAATCAATATGCTGGAGTCTCCTAAGTTTATTCGTATTGTCCCTTGCATTTCTCGAACGTGAAAAGTTTCAAAGTTCAACAACGCTCCCTCTACGATCGACCCTATCAGTAATCTTTTGGGACTTGTTCATCAAATCGTGTGCACGCTGCATCTCTTGAAGAATCTGTGGCTGGTAATGGCCAAGCATAATTTCTGTTAGCATAAAGGAGTTACAGAGAACCGCGAGCTCAATATCACAATGAGACATGTTAAGGAAATTGGGAATGTTAGCTTATCTTATCAGTGTTTGTTTGGGGGAGTGTGTGAGGTGTATTTAAGAAGTTATGCCACTGAAATAAAGTCATGCATTGGGAACGCAAAATAGACAGGTGAATTAAATATGAACAGTGAAATGACATTAATACGCTCAGTGACGAGGCACTTAACGAGCTACTTAACGAAAGTTAGCAAAAAGTCGCTCTCAGTGGCTTTTTTGCAAAAATATGGAACATTAATGTATGTTTTGCAAAAAAAATCATCTCGATGTTATCCTTGCGCATTCGTGATAGTTTAGGGACCAAATTTGCAGTTTACCCTCAAAGTTTTTTGTTTAAAGTGATCAAATCCTTTTGGCTTTTTATTGATTTACTAATTACATGTCTTTTTTTTAATACTTGGAGTGAAGCGTATTTACAAACTCAAAATAACAAAATAATCATAAAAATTCAGCAGGACATATGAGTTTCAACTATGTGTGAACTAAACCGGTTGTAGTGTACCTCAATAGCTCAAAAGATATGCATTGTATATTAATATGCTGATATAGTTTTGTTTTTGGAAATAGTTTTTCCATTGTTATTAGTATGCTAATTTAAATTCCTTATTATTTTGTTTCGTCACTTTTGAAAGAATAATATCACCCGATAACCCGAATCACCCGACCCGAACACCACCCGAACACCACCCGAACACGAAAACCAGATTTTCTTATCGGGTCGGGTTGCAGGTGAGTTTTTAAAAAACTCATAACCCGACTCACCCGACCCGATAAGACCCAACCAGATAACACCCCTAGTTGCACATATGGCAATGGCAAGGACTACCAGTCAGTTTCCACAGGAACTATAGGGACCATTTAGATAAATAACTGATAACTTTCCCCCTTTCGAGAAGTCGATGTTTCACGCACTGCAAATTAATTATTCAACTCTTGTTAATTGTGTAGCTGTTATTGCACTCAAATCCTGTCTACTTAATTCTAAAGAGGTAATCCATTTTCACCTTCTTTTTTTTTCTTCAATTTTCTAAACCCTAGATTATATGTTTAGATTTAACTACCTTTTACATGTATTAACCCTCTAATAGTTTACATTTGATAAAAACTAGGTGAGTACCCGTGCATAGCAACGGATGTTCCTAGCGGCAGACAATTAACGATATGCAATATTGTGGTAAGTGTTTCGTATAATGTTCAAAATAGAATGTGAAAAGATCAAAATGTAATTGCAAAAAGTTGTAACGTGTAATTCAACTCAAACAATAATTCTTTACATGTATCAAAGAATAAATAAAAACATTTAGTGAAACTAAAAATAAAACATTACATCAATTATGAGATAACTAACAATGCAAGTTAGTTGTCATGTAAAACTTTTTGGTACATGACATTTGAGGTGTAGACTCCTCATTGACCGAAATCTTTGCCTTGCTTATTCACTAATACTCTCTTAAATAATTATAACCTGCAACAATATAGATCTACAAAAAGTGAGAGTTTCTATTCAAATATTGATCAGTAACAAATTTGTTTACATGTAGGCTTTTATTTTTATTGACACTAATAAAATAATACAAACTGATCAACAATTGTATAAATGCAATACAACTATAATGGTATCTAGCAGAGATAAAATATTAATACAAGGAAATAGCATTATTTTAATGAAATAGTCATTATGGCATTTCTTTAAATGCTACTTCCATCTGAAAAATCAAATAATGTAAAGAAACACATGCTAGTTTAATGAAGAGACTAATGACTAAAATGAAGAAGAAATTAAAGATCAAAATTGATATTTATTATAGAAAAGCTTCTTGTGGAAGATTAGTTTTTCAAATAGAAATGAAGAGAAAATAATAAATCAAAATTGATGTTTTAACAATAATGGCCCGAAATTTATGCATCTTCCTTCATAACCTTTGACTATTTAATTGATTAGTTTAAATAAAATTTAATTCAAATTTTGTATGCCAAATCATAAAACATAAACTGAAATTTAATTTATGCATCTTCCTATAATCTATAATACTATAAGATTCAGTCCCTAAGTTTAATGTGGAGTTATGATGATAGAGTTTTTAGAGTTAGAAACAAGTTGGAGTCGTTTAGTAGTTGCATAAAGTACAAGATAGCTAATGCTCGGAATTCAATGCAGCCTCATAATAACTATACAATCATGAAAGGAGATGAAGTGCAAGGGTTGCCCGAATTGATCATATGACATTAAGTATAGAATTAAAAGTCGATTAAATGAAGTGCAAGGGTTGCGAAAGGTTGCAAGAATAATTAATGATTTAACCTAATTCATGCCTATATAAACCGGCCAAAATCACATTTAGTATGTACATTTGAAGATGATTCACACATCTTTTAGATCTTTGATTGTTGGTAGCGGTATGTAAATTCTTTTTTGCAACATTTTGAAGATGATTCACAAATCTTTTAGATCTTTGTAATTAACTTGGTCTTCTTTTTTTCTTAATTTAGTTATCATACCTAGGTACCATGAAAATCACACAAGATCATGCATGCTCAGATAAATGGAACCAAAGATTGGGATACCATCTATTTTCTTTGTTTATTACATATTTAGGTGATTGTTATAGATAAACATATATATAGATATATGTATTATGTTAATGCATTTTCATATACAAGTAATTTATGTGTGTTTTCTATTGATGTAGCTCACACGTGCGAATTGATTCAAGAAAATGTGCACGAGCATGTATGTAAAGCAACATTTAAATGGTTAAATGATACTTTTTAGCGTTATTAGTTTATGTAAGTAGTTGCTTTCGAATGCTCTTTGAGAAATATTAGAATGAATTTATCGTGTGCAATTGAATTATTATTGAAAAGAAGAAGGTCCGCGCATCGCAAAGTGTTTTCTTTTTCTATATGTATAATCATTAGTGAGAAACCAATATTTACGCCCATTAAATGAGTTTGCCATAATAGCAAAATACGACATATTAAAAATATCACATTGAGTAATGAATAGAAAGGAAAAAATACATAATTTTGATTTAAATCCGTTTGTAAATTAAATATCAAATAAAAAAGTTGAGTTTTAAACATAAGCAAAAGTTCAAACTTTTATCGAAAAACAAAACCGGTGCATTTAATGTGAAGTATATACAACATCGAGATGGAAGTGCAAGGCTTGCCGGAATTTATCACATGATATTTAGTAATTAGTATAGAATTAAAAGTCGGCTATGGATTGAGAAGAAGTTGAAAAGGTTGCAATATTAATTGATGATTTAACCTAATGCCATATATATATTATTTATATATATATATACTATACCCTATATATAGTTAATATATATATAATATACTATATAGTTATCTTTATACCTATACATATATATATTTTTTATCACGCATGTACATATATGTATACCATATATGTACACATATGTATACCTATGATGCTAGCACATATGTATGAACATATATGTACCCACATATCTGTACATATATGTACCATATCTGCTACATAATATGTACACATATCTGTACAATATAATCATACATATATCGTATATATATATGTATACAATATATATAGTATATATATATACTATTACTGTATATATATACTATATATTATCAGTATCAATATATAACTACTATATATATATACTATAACTATATTATCACTGTACATATATTATTATATATACACTATATGTATATACTAATGTACTATTATATGTAACATATACTGTTAATATATATATATATAACTATATACTAAAATATATATCCGTATATACCACATAATATATATATACATATATATACTATACTATATACTATATACTAAATAGTATATATACACTTATATATATATATATACTATATAGTATAATATAGTATATATATTTATATATTTATATATCTAACATATATCTTATATATATATAGTATATATATAATTATATAATAACTATACTATATATACTATATATATATATACTATTATATACATATACTATATACTACTTATAATATATAGTATATAATATATATAGTATATATATTATATATATATATATATATCTATCATATATAATATATATATATATATATATACTATATTTATATATAGTATACATATAATAATAATGCTGTGTGTGTGTGTGTGTGTGTGTGTGTATTATGTTAATGCATTTTCATATACAAGTAATTTATGTATGTTTTCTATTGATGTAGCTCACATTTTTGCGAATAGATTAAAGAAAATGTGCACGAGCATATATGTAAAGCAACATTTAAATGGTTAAATGATACTTTTTAGCATGATTAGTGTATCTAAGCATGCAACTTGAATAATGAATATAAAAGAAAAAAGTACATAATTTTTGCTCAAAGCCATTTGTAAATTAAAAAAAATTAAGTTTAAGACATAATAGTGGAGTCCAAAGGTTTTAGAAATTATTAATAGTGTGTTAATTAATATTTATTTAGTTAGCTATTTAGAATTGAGTTTATTGATAAAATTTATTAATATTAGTTAGACTTCAATGTTAATTTTCAATGAAATTAGTTGTACAATAAAATGAGATGAAACTAAAAAGGTTTGTAACGATTTTTATACAGTTTATGTGGCATTATTATATATACATTATTACACAAACTTTAACTTACAAACTTAATAAAGAAAATATTTAACGTACATTAAACTATGAGCAATCAGATAGACCCCGTGTGCTTCATATTACCATGCAAAAACCATCTAATGAACAAGTATTGTAGGGCTAAGTAATACACCAAAAGAAATAAAGTCATTTTTTTTATCATGCAAATAAGTAATAGGCCAAAAGAAACAAAGCCATCACAACTTAATAACCAAAAGCCCATATATAAATACAACACCACAAAACCAAAACAACATCAAATACTTTTAAATTTTTATACAAGAAAGTTAAAACATTTCATACAACAGACGAAACAATAATTAAGTATACACTCGCCAATATACAGAAAGAATACACGATTAACAATTAGATTCTTAGCCCGTGCGTAGCACGGGTTCTGCATGTCTCGTAGATTTTAAGTTTAATATTTCTATTTATATATTTTAAGCTTTATTCTTCAATTTTCAAGAAATAAGAGTAAACCTTTTATATATAGTAAAGTAAAGATAAAGATAAAGATAAAGATAAAGATAAAGAAGTCTAGTAGCAGACCCTTAAATTTATACGTGAATAATATGACCAATATCCATTTCATAGTTTATACGTGAAACATATAAGTCCTTAATGAAAAAGCAGAATAATAAGCTAAAAAGCTAAATCTAGTTAAATAGAAGCTATCACTATAATTAAAAGGGTGGGGGATTAAAACACTAAGATTCACTTAGCCCAGATGGTGCACAGGTTTGGTTTGAGGTTTGAGCAAAATGACCGGGGTACGAATCCCACTAGCAACCTTTTTGCAAATATTTTTGTTTTTTATAAAATTTTCTTTTAATAATAAGTTTGAAAAAAAGTCATTTTCACCCCCTCTAGTTTGTTTTTGCTTAATTTCCACTTTTTTCAGCACGCGTTTACGTTTATTTTAATTTTAAATACGTTTTAGGTTTATCTGATTTTCAGTTATTGTTAATATTGCTTATCTGTTTTATTTTCATTTATATCTGCTTAGTGTAATTAATCCCAATCATAATCTGGTTACTTTCCCAATCACTGAATCTTTCAAACGTTTCCCAAAATACAATTTCAATCTCGCTAGGACATAACGACCCGGGAATACACTCTGCTTGCACCGGATCATAAATTGATCTCTCCTCTCTCATATTTGACTTGTTGACCACACCTGATTGACTGGTTAGTTAGGGAGGAGTCAAATTTTGGCGCCGCTGCCGGGGATAGTTTAGCTATCATCACTATAATTAAAAGGGCGATTATTTGGTTGACATACTTTAAGTTATATGAGAAAGAATGTTATATGATGTGAAAGTATGTATGTGCCATGTAATATCAGTTTAAGAAATATGCATGTTTTGCTTTTAAATGATGACTAAGTTCATTTATAAGACTGATTTAATTTAACAAAAGACCTTATTTGCATGACCAACGTTATAAAACAAGCATGTTTATTTATTCTTATTTTATTTACACTAAACAAAAGCTAAGAGTTTATATATTAATATCAGTTATTACGAGTTTTTTGTTTTACCATAGTATTTATAAAAATTATTTAACAAAATGATTACTTTCAAATATATTTAAAATAATATGGGTATTTTTGAGATACCTTACATAAAACTATGGATTTTTAACGGCAATGGAATAGCAGATGATTGGCGTCTTCAACATCACCATGTTGCCTCTTCATCGTTAGGTACTCGATAGAATGTTTCGATAAACAAGTACGTGAGGATTCTGTGTTAGGCAAATGTAAATGAAAGTCGCCATACAGAGATCTAGATGGTTTAGGGATTTCTTGTGAATTTAATTTTTGGGAGGACTCGAGTATATATGGACATGGATACTAACCTTTAGAAATAAACGGATTTGGAGTGGAGGAAACGCTGACATAGTTTAAATGTTAGTCAAATGAGTTTATTTTAGAAATGGTTATATTCCATATTAAAAATTAGTATAGCGATATTCTCTTTTTCTTATTTGACCAAAGACTTCATCTTATACTTGATTTTTTTTTGAACGTTCAATGCATGATTTCAATAGTTGCCATAGAATTAAATATAAAGAATTACGGTGATCAATACTGAGTTTCAAATGTGTAATGTACAGCCTAGCAAATTCGAACAATGCTTGCGTTACAATTACAATATTTCCTTATTTAAGTTTCTCAACATTTCACATTAGTTAGCCTTTTCACTTTTCCATAATTGACAATATTTTCTTTATTAACTTTTTTAACATTTCACAAACCTTGACTATTCCACTCTTCATCTTTGACCATTTTTACATTATATGTAGTTAAGATGATATTTTTTCATGTTTAAATTTAGTCTATTAGTATGGCGTGTTTGGGATTGGTATTTATTTGGAGGTAAAATAATTAAATTATGATAAAAACAAGTAATAAGCTATTTATTTATTTTAAAATGCTTATTTGAAGTTATGACTAAGGG
Source organism: Artemisia annua (assembly GCA_014162995.1). NCBI lineage: Eukaryota > Viridiplantae > Streptophyta > Magnoliopsida > Asterales > Asteraceae > Artemisia > Artemisia annua. The sequence goes on along the minus strand of LBNU01036325.1, from coordinate 21,326 downwards.
GGTGTTTGTTTCAGCTTATATTGTCGGCTTATGGCTTATTTGGTTTTGCGTTTAAGTTTCATAAGCTCACTTTTTGTCGCTTATTTTTTGAAACTTTTCGTGTTATATAAGTTCATTATGACATAATAAACTTATTAAGTTTCAAAATAAGCCTTGAGCTTATGAAACATTAACCCAAAAACAAATAAGTCATAAGCAGGCTGGATAAGCCGAAACAAACACCCTCTTAAGTTTATTTGATGAGCTTATGAACTTAACAACTTGAGCTCGTGAACTTAATTAAGTTATAAGCTATAAAAAAGTGATTTTATTCGGTGTTGCAAAAAAAGGGCTATAAGGCCGAGTTATCGGCGATTACTCGTTACAATTTTAACGACTGGTTAATTGCCGATTAGGCGATTACTCATTACCAGGCCAAAACTCGGTTTAAGGTATGTGAACAATTGTTTGTATGTTTCTAAACGTACTTCTATGGAGGTATGTAAATTCTATGATTCTATCAACATGCCATACATATTATTTCGAAATTTATATATAAGAGTTCTGATTCGATTAATCCCAGATTACTACCCGCCTAAGCGGATTACAAGCTACAAGGTAGTCGATCGCCTGACTAGCGCCTAGCGTTTTTTACAACCATGATTTTATTGACTTTTCTAATTTTCAACAACTAATAAGCCCATTAAATAAGCTTACGCAAACACCCTTAAAATATTAGACTAAAACCTTTCATAAATGGAATGTTACTGCCGCTTCTTGCCTACAAGATAAGCAAATCAAAGTACTATTTGTTGAAGTACTTATTTTTAAGTAGAAACCAAAAAAAAAAAAAAAAAAAAAAAAAAAAAAAAAAGCCAAGTACCCCCTAATCCCCTATAAATAGTTGAATCTTTTGGTTATAGCATTTTCATGATAATCATGTTAGTTGAGCAAACTCTGCGAATGCATCCCTTTTTTATAATTAAATGTAATAAAATTTTCTGATATTTAGGGTTTTACCAATAAAAAGTAGAATATGTTAGATTGCTAGCGTCTTTATACCTATTTAGTGTTTACTTATTGGTGCATGTGTGTTACTGTGTAACTGTCATTAGGTCTACCTACAGTACAGTATAATTGGTGGGATTGAAACGGGCATCGAAGGTGCTCCTTAGAGTGCAGATTTTGGTAGTCATGTTTTGTAAATAGAGGTGGAAAACGTGTGGGTTTAGCATCAGATCAGAAAGCGTTTTGGGTCAACAAAGGCCATTTCAAGAAAACTATCAAACACGTCCTAGACAAAAAGGGATGATTGTCCATTTTACATTTTTTTTGGATTTGAAAAACTGACCTCTTAATTAGTGGACTGTAAAACTAAGATTTTATCTAACTCGCCCAAAGATAACAGGAGGGAAATTGTAACTTAGCCAAAAGCAGTTTATTGTCTATATGGAGTAAATTTGTAGTGTTTGTTTTATGTATCTGTTTTGTAGCTCTTTTAGCAATATCGTATTTTGGTTGTCTGTTAGCTGACTAGCTCTATTGTCCCCACTTTCTTTAGTAAACAATGTCGGTCTGAATATGTTTATGCAAGTATCCATTTTTATGAATTATTGAGTTAGATATGCATGAATACTATTGGTACAGAACGTTGTTTGGATTAATCTTTTATGATATGTTTGCGTCCTACATTGCAGCCTTGTGGAGTATGACATCATTGTAAAAAAATGAAACTTCAATGCCTTGATTCCGAGGATATCATCAGCACCCTTCCTCAAAACATAATTGAAAATATTTTAGGGTCATGTCATTTAGACACCACCCACATCACATATCTAATTTTGTCCTTTAGTCTATTGTCCTTTATTCATATGAAAAAGACGTTACATGATATATTGTATTTGGTTTAACTCAATATTGATTCATAATTGGGACATGTTGGGGATACTACTATGTAGAAAAACAAAGTGCATGTGGCTATTTATTTGCAATAAATATTTGATGTGACAAGTAATAAACATATTAATTATGTGACGTATATCTAACTCTTTGATGTATATATATGAGTATGATTCACTACTCAAATCCATCACAATCAAATCAAATTTTACAAATATAGCTTAGCAAATTCATCAAGTGGAGTTAGGTTTGGGTTAAAGGCGTGTATCAAAGTTTGACTAAATATTTTTTAGTCTAAAAATTGTCACACGTCTTTATTTTGCACTTATCAGATAACATACATGTTCTATACAATATATATATATATATATATATATATATATATATATATATATATATATATATATATATATATATATATATATATATATATATATATATATATATATATATATATCTCTATATTATATATCTCTATATTATATATAACAGGAGGCATTACACGCGTATTGCCCAGTCATTGCCCAGTCATTGCCATGTAATTCATTATCAGCCATGTCATCACATTGTGGCATGTAAGCATTTTTTATAACTTATTTTGTATTTTTATGTTTATTAATTAAATTCGGAATAATTATTTTACTAAAAAATTCGGATTTTTTTTAATAAAAATTTGCCGCTTGCAAGGATCGAACCTAAGGTATTGGTAACACTAACAAGAATGATAACCACTAAACCAACCCATTTTTTTGATTATATCTTAAAAGTCCAAATCTATAAACTTATGCAACCAATTATTGATCAGTTTAATTTAATGAGACGATATCTATTCCTTAATTATGGCCCTTCATTCATTATCTATTTTTTTTTTCAGAATGATAATATCATTCGGTTCCACAAGTTTTTCAAAACCCTAATATGTTCACAGAATTGTTTTTTAATAATAATAAGAATAACCCTATTATAAAAATAATTAAATTGTATAAATGTGATTTGTTCGTTTGTATCTTTCTTCGTGTATGGTTTTTTAGCTGGATTGTTATAGTTTCTTATTGTCCTTTTGTATTTGTTGATTCACTTGCTTAAACTAATTTTATTGTTTGTAATGCTTGCAGCCATACCAACTGTTGTTATGAATGTTGATGTTTATTGTTTTAGGTCGTTGGCGTATTAGTTGGATGGTGATGATCGACTATAAGCATGATAAGTATCGAAAGATTGTGGTACAATATATCATGGTAATTCAGATATACTGTTTAATTTATGCTTTGATTTTATCATATTGTTGTGTCAACCTATATAAATACATTGTTAATGAAAAATTATAAAATACATCCGTATAGTAACCATGCTTTGTCTCATAAGTCATAACATACAACCCATTAAATAATTTGTAGTTTGTGTTATTTCTTCCTCTTCTTTTAAATACAGTATATTAACATGAATTCAAGTTAAATAAGATTAGAATATCATGAAAGGTAATACTTCACCTGATCATATTGCCTAAACTTTAATATTAACAATCGGCGTTCAACGTATTTTCGGTTAACAGGATATAACTACTCATACTATGAGACTGAATAATGTACATATATAGCCCATATCATTAGCAGGTAACCATGCTAATTATAACGTATAGTAACCATGCTTAACTATATGTTCTCTTCTCCTACTTCTTTCTTGGTCAGGATTTCACTGTCATCGTGAAAGAGGGGTGAATATTATTGGTGGCCAAAGACAACGAGTCTCAATGGACAACAATGTTTAAGGTAAAATGGTGTTTTGTGTTTCTACATCATGACATTAAAGTCTACAGAAGGAAACACAAGTCTTGATCCCCTAATCGACAAAGGTGCAACAGAAAAGACTAAAAACGGTTCGAGACTCTTTTAATTACAGCATGAACAAATGTGCGCACATTCTGCTTAAACATGATGACATGCCATTAAACTAATGAGTACTCTCAATTACATTTGAAGTCCAATAACAAATATTTTTCGTACAGATTTCATTAATCGGTAATTTGGTGATTAAAGAAGGTGAATGGATTTCATTAAATGGGTTAACGGGCCGTGATGAGTAGTGATTCAGAAACATTTATGCCATTGGCAGATCAAATAAGGCGTCTCAAGGTATTGTCTATGACCAAAATGGTTTAGTATCACATACGTTTTTCACGAGTTATTCAATGTGTATCTGAGATTTGGAACTAAACTTTTTTTACCTGGTGATTAAGGGATTGGCCTTTGTAGAACTGATTATATGGTAATCTTTTGAATTTTTATTGTCGATATCACAGAGTAATTTTTTATTGTTACATAGGCAATGAATATGGTTACTTTATAAGTTATTGATGCGGATAATTCACTTGGATTTTAAACAAGTTCCCCACTTGCATAGTTTAAAAGATTTTCAACACATTTGACCCGTTCCCCTGTTAGCTTTTTCCCTGATACGAACCAATTGAGATATATTCGACCCAAGCCGTCCCGTTCATAAGTAAACAGGTCAATATACATTAACTAATTTTAGGGGCTGTTTGGTATTTCAAATTACACTATTTATAGGGGCTGTTTTGTATTTCAAATTACACTACTTATAGGGCCTGTTTGGCTGCTGACGTTTTAATGTAGTAAACTGAACTTTAGGCTGCTTGGTTGCTGAAAATTTATGCATAAAAGTGATTTATAAAATCTTTTTGTCTGTTGACTCTTTTATGCAGAAAAATGATCTTCAAAGGTTATCTGTTATCCGGTTCATGGTTGCAGCCAAGGTTGGTTCTTGGTCACGCAATTTACCAAGGCCATTATCTTGGCCAGGCAAGCGCAATTTTGCTGAAAGTAACTTTAAGTTCTGATTTCAGTAAATGTAGTATAAATATCCGTAAAGAACAACTTCAAGGGCACTAGATTTTAGATGCAAACTGGTTGTTTCTTGGATAGCTTGATATTCAAAATTAACACTCAGACGTATGTCGTCGTTGCCTCCTTCACTGCGTTGTCACGTGTTCATACATATTTTACATGTTCGCGACTAAAACAAACGACCCACTCATAGGTAAATGGATTGAAATATCCACCTCTAGATTTCAGATTTATGTTATTTTATCAGCTGGGATTGTCAGACATATGCAGGCAAAGCATTTGTCAGACGGTACCAACAAGGCCAAAACGACATCACTGCAATGCAACTATGTGAGGTCAGTTAATTTTTTGATATCATAGATATAGATATTTTGCTCTTACTCATTTTGCCCATCTTCAATTGATATTAAGGTTCTCGACATCCTTTTTACTTATTACACAGAAGAGAATATTAAACATTAATCAAGCTACAATAGCAACGTATGTATCATATCATAGGTCATAATAATTTAATGGTTATCAATCCTTCTTTTAGCAATCTCAATGATCCGTATCTCGATGACCGCATTTAAATGGTAAAAGCCCATATAATATATATATATATGGGAGTATTGAATTAAGGAGTGTTTGGATATGTCGATACATATGGTTGGTTTTCATGTATGCAATGCATGTAGGAAATATTTTAAGAGGAGCCATGAAAGCCAAACTTATAGTGAACTGCCCACTTCCTCCGGAGCGAATACCCAAGTTTCAATTGTTATATAAAGACGTGTGAAGGTAAGTCTCATGATGATTGCTATTTCGAAGTCGATAATGTCAATCACTGCCATGTTATGCGTTTCACATAATTTTTATATCAGTACAATCTCATCTCATTCATTCTGTTTTTTTATACAGAAAAAATACAAGCGGCAACAATTTTTTAGATAACAATAATATGGAGATAATACTGTATTATATAGTATATGCTAAACATACTAAACCGTTTTTGGCCCACCCATGACCCATCAAATAATCAATTGGCAGTGTAGGATATTATATTGCCAAATGCCAATGACTAAACAAAATAACTAGAGTTTTTATTATTTTCACTACTTTCAGTTGGTTGTGACTAGAGTTGTGAGTATTGAAATTTAAAATGGCTGATCTGATCATCTTCAGTTATTAATTAAGTACGAGTAATTAATATTGAAAAAGATATTGCAATTATTTTTTGTTAGATTATAGTACATATATCTTTTTTTAAGTCCTGATTCTATTTTTTTTCGGCCCACCCGGATGAAAAACCATGGCTCCGTCACTGGCAGTCACCCTTCCGTCTCTCAGGTTTAGTATGCAAGATTCATGTATGTTTCATGCATTATTTTGTATTGAATGATAATATCTTATGATCACTCTATATTTGCCTCACTGAACATATAAATTGCGGCATTATATTAATGGCCAGTCCTATATGTTGTTTTTACAAAGGTTATTCATTACGACCATCTTGCAAAGTATTATCTATTCAATCGGTCATGTTATTTTTTGTAGACGGACAGTGTGGACCGAAAGTGATTGATTTTACCAACGGACTCGCGTGTGATTCAGGTAATTTTTGTCAGGTCCTGGTATTACATGTGGCCATATATTTCCGCCATTAAAAATAGGTTTCTTGAACCAAAAAAGGGATTAAGGTTTTGTTTTTGATTTCCACTGACATCATGGTACTAATTACACTAAATGGTTAGAAAAAGCATAGAAATTACATAAATTGTAGCAGTTCAAATGGTAGTTTTAGTAACGAGTTTGTTCGTGAAGAAAATTTTGTTGGCATATAGCCAAGAACTACTTGCAATAGGTTGTGTGCTCCTTAAAAGCGCATGTAAAGGTTTGGTTTTTTAGATCAATTACATCACAATTGCATTAGTATATACCAGGTCTCATGTGGTGGCACTCACTCTCTTGCACGGACACGTCATGGTCGCATGTTTTTTTTAAGTGTCTAACTCTCTGAATTCACTTATTTCACTTCATATATTGCTGGACAGAAAGTAAATTTTACCATTTGCCTGTTAGTTAGGGTGGGAGATCATGACCTATTAGGATACGGTAGAAAGTTAACTATCGGCCGTCTATCAGAAGTGTTAAGTGACCTCCCATCCCCAATAGACGCCAATTATGGTGAGGCATTCTTCAAAGTTTTTTGTTTACGATTAGTTAGCGCGTCAATTATTATCACAGAGGTTATATTATTTAGTAATAATCAGTTTATGTTCCAAATAAAAGGATTTAAGAGATGATAAACTTAACATGAATCATTTATAAATGGGTTAGCATTCCCACCTCTGATTTTTCTTTAACTTGCATTTCATTTACTTTTTCTGGTTTCATTAATTTGCTTCTAATATTAGTACGACTCTTACAAAAGCATACCAAACTGCTGCTATTCTGTTTTAGGTTTTAAAGGATGTTAATCTCACAGAATTTGTGGATGTGGATGAAGAGGTAAGTGTTGGATATCTCTCTTTGTTTCAGAACTAAAATTATCTCTTAATTATATTTGTAAATGCAACTTTTTGTGGGTCGTTTGGATATATTTTGTAAGCAAACAATAAGGTTGCTGATAAGACCGATATGTGTGCTCCTTATAATATACTACCACTGGATCCTAATAGTAAAAATCAAGCAATTATGAGATATCCAGAGGTATGTGAAAGAAAGAAATAAGATGAAGACATTTTGGATTGGCTACAAGCTATGTTTGTTTTTCAGGTTTGCAGCTATGTTATTCATATATGTGGCTAGATGAGCAGGTAATATGGCAATGGGTCAAAATGGGGTTGAAACGGGTCAATTTTGATTGTGAATATGGTGAAATAGCTTGGGTTGAAACGGGTCAATTTTTGAGATGGAAAGACTACACAATGATAGCTACAGCAACTGTGGTTAGTAATAACATTTTGATTTTTTTAACAACTGAATTTGCCTATTATAGTTAGTCGTTGCATATTATAAACCAATTTGTGATAAATTAAATGCCAGCTACATGCCTCTACATTTAATCAAGTAGTTATTGATAAACTTCCGATTCTTCAAGCGGCAATTATCGCTTTAAAAAGGCACGTCTAGATTGCCCCAAGAAAGAGTAAAACTACTCATTTGATATGTTACGTTGTTGCAGGTACAAACCTTTTGTGTTTGAGTAAGTTTTAATATATCTTCCTTTTGATTAACACAATGTGCTGGTGCTTCTCTAATTTACATTCATTATTATTTTTTATAGGTTATTTGGATATGAATGCTCGAATCATGTCTGCCGAAGTTGATCTGATAAAGACGGATGTGGAAAAAGAAAGGAGTATCTCATCTCAAATGGCAATTAAGTGTAAAAAAGAACTTTTGGGAAAAATGGAGAAAGTCAATGTTTATGATAATTGCATCTATATTATAAAAATTGAGGAAGTTTAAAATACAATGCAGGGTAAACAAGCTCAACTTGCTCAGGTTGGTGTTTCTTTCACTAAACCACACTTACATGCTTACAAATTAACGGGAAGATTCAATTTATATATTAAATCTAAACATGTAACAGATAGGACATTTGGCCAACAAAAGAAAAAAGATCATTTTGTTCAAAGTTAAATCCACTTAATTAGTGATTTTTTGTTGTTTAAATCTTTTAAATAGTTTTATTTATTTCTAAGACCAGTTTCTATATTTCATTTTACAAAATTGGTAAATCAAAAAGAAAAAAAAAAGTCAACTGAATTGTGAATTTTCTAATCTGCGATTGGTTATACATGTTGTATCAAGACATCTCAAATTGTGAAATTTTAATAAGCTCAAAAGCCTATCAAATAAGCCTTTTTTAAGACTTTACGTTAAACCTCTGTAACTGATAGTGGCGAACATTGGTGTTAACACATATAGTAATAACTGAAATCCGAAAGCGTGGATGGGGGTGGCATAATTTCTTTAAGAACTGGTCACCTCATAGGAAAATTTTCATTATATTCATTTTACTTTATATATCTGTTGAAAGTGTTAGACGTCACTTTTAACCTTCCACGGTTATATAACATGCATAGGAGCAACGATATGTTACTCTATCATTTTTCAGAGTAAACTCAAATCCAAACCTTTGTGTTTGTTAATAAATTAAACATTCAACACTTAAGGCACGATGTTAACCTTAAAAGATTCATTTATTATGGATATGATGCAAACATTAGATATATAAAATCTTTAATACAACCACTTGGAATGAAAAAAAAAATGAAGGAGCACTATATTAGGAGGGATCATCATAGTATTAGATGGTATCATTTGCATGCACCGTTAAAGATCACATGTGGTCGTGGTTATTAGCGCGAACACATTATTGCTGTTACGCCCCGTCTTAAGCTTACATGACTTAGGTTTATGTATTTATTGATTTTAGTTTACGAAATTGATTTGTGTTTGGCATTTGATGAAGTGAAAATATACATTTCAGTCGGGAAGGTGGCAGTAGCAATGGCAGTGTAGGGGACAATAAAAGTGGTTGCAACAATGGCAAGGGCAATGGTTCAATAGTTGTTGTTTAGTTGATTTTTTTAATGGATCCTCAAGTTTGATTATTAGTGATTCGTATGTAAAATGACATTTAGATGATCAAATCCATTTTATTGCAGCTATTGGTGTTTGAGATTCCTTATATAAAACAATACAGGAAATTCTAAATTTTTGAATTAGTGTGTATCTAATTTAATTTTAGGGAAATAAACTGTATACGGCCGTAATAAATCACAGACACCCAGTAAAATTTGATTATTTGTCTACACAAGCGTCCATTGTTCATTTTCGATTCGTAGAAGAATACATTAAATGTTGGAATAAAATTAACACTTACATATGTGCATGCAACTCATTTAAAGGGGAAAAAAATCCCAATTGTCCTAAACGATAAAGCCTAAAAAATTCATTCACTTATACAGAAAAAATTAAAACATAACAACTATTATGCAAAACTAAAAATATGCCAACAATTATTTACCAACCTACTATCGCTATAGAAAAATATGACAACGATAAATAAAAGTCATGCCCGCCCATCGGGCGGGCTTTGAAGTCTAGTATATATATATATATATATATATATATATATATATATATATATATATATATATATATATATATATATATATATATATATATATATATATATATATATATATATATATATATATATTTTTACTTTTAACTATTGTGAGTTTTTTGTACTTTTTAACTATTATGAGTTTTGCATTATGTTAAGTTATCTTTTCTAAGCTTACCATAAAGTAAAGAACGAATCATGGTTTTTACTTTGTTTTATACGTGAGTTTTGCACTGTAACACCCCCAAAATTCGTACAGCGGAAGACTTAACAAGTTTTCGGGGTGCTACTACAATGGGTAGACATCACAAGTATAGATAACGAGATAGCATAGATAGTAATGTAAACCAAAGTCACGAAGAGTTAAAGTTTACATAAATCCATGGGTTTTAGATAGGTAAGCCCAAATAGATAATTTAAAACATAGCAGGTCTTTAAAATAAATATCAGAGTTCCATCGATGTCTCAAGCCAAGCCAAGATCCAAGCAGCACAACCGATGTCCAAGTAGTGAAAGCAAGACTTCTAATTACCTGAGAAATACATGCTTAAAAAGGTCAGCTTTCGCTGGTGAGTTCATAGGTTTAAAGTAAAATCAATACGGGACCTGAAGAATTTTAGCGCTATGTGTAACTAGAATAGGTATAGACTCACAATCACAATCACAATCTCAATCACAATCTCAATCTCAATCCCAATCTCAATCAATCGTTTATCATCTTAGGAAAGATGAATGGTCATAGTGAGCGGGCCCCTCAGCGGTCACTAGTCAGGCTACAGCAAGGAACCACCCGAGACTGCCCCGAATCTAGGCCGCGATAGCGTCTATTCCAAACTAGGGTCAAACGCCCTAGCTCTAGGTCAACGACTACCTCCGTCTACCCTAAAACTAGTCCACACGATAGCAAAACGAAACAGTAGCAGGTCCAAGAAAACAATAGCATGTATTCTCCCCCAAATTTAGGAAAAACCATTAA